>SIXB01002802.1:0-26529 GCA_007018985.1 Anopheles bwambae
ACACTGATCAATACTTCCAGGAGCTAATAAATTAGCCACCCCGCACCGAAGGGAAGATATGACCGACACGTGACTGAAAAGTGGCAAGAGACTGCCCACAAAAAAACTTGACTCTGGTTCCGTTTACCATAGCAGTATGTGTGTCTGTGAGTATATTAGCTGCAGAAGGAACTTTGGCTTTGACGGCACCACCACTTGTAGTGCCACTCTGTCCGTCAAGCGTGTGCTGTTATCTCTTTTGCCCCGGTAGCGGCAGAATACGATTTCATAGACGCAAGCGAAAACTTTTGTGTCTCCTCTGCGTGTAGCGTTTTTGGAAGGACATCAATTTTTGAGACCACTGTTTTGCGGACTAGAGGCCGCATGAATTGATCGGCTATTTTACTATGTCCGCTTCCGGAAATAGGAAAAGTTTTAATTTATTTTCTGCTCCGTGCCATTGAGCGATGAATGTGGTGTGGTGGGTTATAAGGGTAAGATAAGGAAAAGGTTTGCGAGTGAGAGTGTAGTCAAAAGGGGAATGATGTCCTTTGATGCACACATTGAGTCGATAACCCGACGGTGGTGGTGTGGGTTAGATTCTCTTTCGTGCGAATGCGTTGCGTTGGACGGAAAGGGAAGTGTGACTATCGGGCTAATTAGATTAAACCACCACAGCTCTCAAACCAGCAACCGACCTGGGAGTGGAAATCGATGGTATGACGTACATTGGGACATTTTTGTTTTGCAAAATCGTTCAAAATGGTTGTTTGTTACGTTTTCTAATGAATTTTAGCCCATTTACATTTACATTTTTTTAACATTTACGTCGATCAAGGAATAGTTTATAAAAAAAATGCACAGTACATGCATTGAAACACAATTTTCAACATATCTGCATTAGTGATGGGCAAAAGTGAAGTTTTGGTCGGAATCGATTCCGACTAGCTCCAAATTTTTGTGCAATCGATTCCCGATAGCAGGTCCGGAATCTGTTTTGGGAATCCGCTCCGGATTAGGAATTGACTCCAGAATCGGATTCGGCTTCGGAATTGAAATCGGCTTAGGAACCGGTTTCGGAATAGGAGTCGGCTCCGCAATCAGAATCGGCTCTGAAATCAAATTAGATTTTGGTTAAATTAGATCTCCATGAGAATTGGCGTTTAGGTCCTATGCAGCTACGATTGTATCGATAGCCGGAAAAAAACCCCAAATTTACTTATAAACGAGCCGATTCTGACTCCGGAGTCAATAGAAATAGGAGTTAGCTCCGGAATCTACTCTGGAATCGACTCCGCTATCAGAATCGGTTGTGGAATCAAATAAGATTTCGGTATCTACATGAGAATAGGCGTTTTGGGTCCTATGCAGCCACGATTGTATCGATAGCCACCAAAAACCCCAAATTTACATGTAAACGAGCCAATGTCACGGAGATACTGGTATTGATTCGTTTCTAAAACTTTTGGTTTCTATTCTAGGACTGACTCTGATTCCGGAGTTAATTCTCTGATTCCGATTCTGAAACTGATTGTGATTTACGGGTCAATTCTGACTCCGGAGCCAATTCCGGAATCGGAGTTAGCTCAGGGAATCTACTCTGGAATCGGCTCTGGAAACGAAATCGTTTCCAGAATCGGAATCGGCATCGGAATTGATTCCGAAAACGGTACTTACGATTCAGAGCTCCCACCACTAACCAGCAGCACTGTGACGACAGCTGGAATCTAGTTCAACTGGAACGAGGTTTTCACTTTCAGCAAATGATCGAACCGTTTATTGGGCCATTCATAAAAGCTAGGGCGCCCAAAGTCACCTCGAAACAGCACTGTCCTCTCGACGACGCTCTCAATACACACGGTTGATCGTGTTCCGATTGGCAAGACGTAACCTTGAAGCCTCCCCTGCTGCCGCTTTTCCTTCTCGAATCGATGGCCCAATTGTCTGGAAGCTGCCATTTGGTCGCGATGCTCAACAAACCGAGTATGTGTGTCCGCTTGTGAACGATGAAACGTCTACAAGATGGGGTAATGGGCGGACACTACACACTCTGTATCCATGTTCGCTTCATCCCCGATGCCCACTGATTATGATTTCTTTTCCCGCACCGCTGTGCCTTCGTTTTGCTTGTTTTTTATTTTAGTTGATGATTGGTGATGGAGACTTGGTTGCCCGCCTTCCCCTGCCAAACGCCAGACGCTTTCGTTTGTGGATCTTGCCATGATCTGGAATTAAATGCTCATGTGTACGATAAAGTCTTCCACCGCCACTGTCTTTTGCGTTCGCTCGCGTCCCTAACGAGGTGTGCATAATTGGGCCGCTGCTTGTGCTCTCTCTTTGCTGTGCACTGTGAATAAATAGTTGCATCTTCTCCTCACTTTCCCGGTTGCATTCTCACCAGCTCCTCACTTTCGCTAATCGTCGCTAAACGGCGATACTCTGTTGAGACTCTGTTGATCGTTCGCAAACGCGCGAGAGAGCCTGCATCTTCCGCCGTTGTTGTGTCCCATTTGATCAATCAATCAGGACGATCGGTTTGCTCAGTTGATTTAGTAAGAGAAAATCACGTGCTCTAGTATCTGTTGAAACTGGTGGCGTTACGAGTAGAGCTGAGATGAGATGGTTGTTACTAAGCTGGGTGTAATTGCGTGTAGGTTAATGATACAAGGGAGTGGAAATTTGGATTATACTTTATATTGGGAATGGAATATTAACCGTGTAACTAAATTGGGAGGTATCCATGGTGCCCTTTTTAAGGTCAACTAAGTTGAAAGTCTTAAAATATCCTTTAATGGCTCGTTATAAATGCAGACGAATATATTACAGGGTTTTCCATTCCAATTAACAACTGTCCACAGTCTACTAGCAATCCTCGATTTGAAAAACACAATTGTCTACCACTTACAAACAAGTCAAGCCGTTTTTGGTACACTGTCCATTTCAATTTCACAATTGTCGTCTTCGAAAACACACGTCAGATGCGGCACGGTTTGTTTTGGTTTTGGCTGGAACGTGTATCACTTGTAGTTGGACAGCTGGGCAACATGGACATGTAAGGCATTTTATGTATACTTTAATCTTTCAATACAATGCAGGAATTTTGACATTTATTGGTGCTTTTACTGGTAGCCAATGAAAAAAAATTACAACGTCCCAAAATAACCTAAAAACTGTAACGATCCAAGAATAACTAAAACCAAATGATAAAACTGCTTAACATGTCCAAATTGCCCAGCTTTCCCATATTCTGATATTCAATCAAGACCTGTTTACAACATGGTTCAATTCTTACAGATAAGTGATACACGTTCCAGCCAAAACCGTGCCGCATCTGTCGTGTGTTTTCGAAGACGACAATTGTGTAATTGAAATGGACAGTGTACCAAAAACGGCTTGACTTGTTTGTAAGTGGTAGACAATTGTGTTTTTCAAATCGAGGATTGCTAGTAGACTGTGGACAATTGTTAATTGGAATGGAAAACCCTGTAACACAGCTCATTCATTTACATATTCATGTTTGTCTTAAATTCTTGTTTAGGTTAGGTAGAGGTTGATGATTGTGTGTCCATGTATTCTGCTAAATATGTTGTGGAAACATCATTATTCGATCTTCAGCCAAATTAATGTACAATCCAAACCTCTCTCCCCTCCAATGCCACTAAGCCACCAAACTGTGTGTCGGGCGCATTGGCAAAGGGTAATAAATAATTCAACGTCCTTTTCAAAAAGAAGCAATTAACACGCACGAGCTACTAAACGAGCTGCCGGAAAAGAAAATCGACCATGATGCAAAGGAGAGGCGGGTTATGTCGTGTCCTGGCCATTGATTTATCTACACCTGCTGCTGATGCTGCTGCTGATGCTCACGTAAGAGAGGAAATTTATTTAAATGGTTTCTTTCAAGCGAGCTTTTGAATGCAGAGGCGGTGGGTGTGCACGTGTGGGTCGGATAATTGGCAAGTGAATTTTCATCTGGTTGTGGAACAGTTTTTCAAAATACCCATCCACCCACCTCTGAAAGGGGTCGGTCGGAGGCTTGCTCCTCAACCCTCAAGGAGATGGTTAATAAACTGAAGCTGCTAATTGTACCCCCTTCCCATTAGTGGATGATGGGTAGTATCGGTTTTTTATTGGCGTCAAGTGAAGGGATCAATAAAAAGCTGTGTGGTATGTGTTAATGTTTTGTTTACCGAGACCGAAACGTTATGTGTAACACAGTGGTTGGCGTGTTGATAAGAGTCGGTAGCTGGTTTCGATGCTTAGTTAGTTTTTGTTTTATTTCGTATCAACAAATCATTGATATGATCTCGCGAAAAAGGCAATAATAGTGCAACGAATGATCGCTTTTCGATGAGTTAGTTATTGAATTGCTATTTGTTTTTGCTGAGTGCGTTTTTTGGATGGCAATTTCAAGCCAAAAAGAAGTGTGAGAGAGGGAGAGAAATGACGGCTTTAATGATGAAAAATGTCAAGGTCTCTTGCAAAACTAAATGAATGAACCAAATCAATCATGACGGAAAGTGTCCGTGAGTGTCTGGTCTTGTTTTTTTGTCTGTGTGTGTTTGTCTTGCGCTGAATTGTGCTGGCAGCTGCAGTGATTGCCAACGCCAAAGCCAAACTCAGAAAGGCGTGAAAAGGGTTTCTATGCAATCATAATTGGCTTCATATGAACAGAAACCGCTTGAATTGCGTTTGGAGTTGAGAGAAAGCGAGATAGAGGGAGTTTTTATTATAATTTTATTTGTCACTTTGCTGATTGGGGGACCCTATTTCTTCAATCACCTTTCTCACCTTGTTACATAAAGTTAAATTTGCACAGAAAACATAAAATTCCATCTCTCTAGTATTCTTTCTGCACACGACAACAATTTATTAAGCCTCCGAGAAGTAGAAGCGTATAATTTTGTTCGGGGGGAATAGAAAAAGAATAAATTCACACACGGGTTTTTCCTCTACATTTTGCAACGTCTGCTATTCAACAAGATGGTCGTGATACAAACAGAAGGAGAGGGTATAATCGGGTATGCTTTTTTTATCCGCAGAGATGCGCTTTATGTTTGCCAATATGTAAATTCGCTGCTGATATGCTGTTGTCGCCGGCAGAGTAGTTCGGATGAGGACGTTATTTCTCCGATTTTCCGCATTCACACATAACAACTTCCGCTCTGCTGGCAATGGGACACACTGCGGTGCATTATTGGTGTGTTTAGGGGTTTGCAAGCAAGATCTGCAGAGCAAAATGCATACAAATGACGCAAGAAATCTTTCGCTTTAAATCTGTCTTTCCCAATTTATTATCTGGGAGTTGGGTTTATTTGTTGGGAATTATCTGAGAAGAGAACAATTTTTATTTTTATTTAAAGAATTTTGCTATATTTTGTCATATCAAACCATGGTAGCCATGGTATATTTGATAAACCTCAAAACCTATTCTATTAAAGCAATAGAACATAATGCACGAATCAGCCATGCTGTTGCCTGCGTTGTGTGCCATTCCTCCCAGTGCGCATATTGAACCATCTCCCAGAAGGGGCGACATCCATGGGCGCTTGTTAACATACGCTTTCGCTTCATATCCCCTTCAGCCGTTTGCTGTCCTGGCTGCACGTAAAAATGGTCGACGATCAGTCTTTCGTGTCACGGACAGACGACGATGCCTTGGAGCTTCCCAGAAACATCAAGCAGTGAATAGAAGTGCATCGTTTTGCACTCATAAATCATCTGAATAAGCGGTGATTAAGCGACACTGTTTGGCTTCTTTCTGGCTGCTTTTTCTTTCTTTGCACACAAACCAACCAGTATTGTTCGTGGTTATCGTATTAGCGTTGGAATAGGAGCTAGTCCATACCACACGACCACCATGATAGTTGAAGGGGGTAAAATGGGAGGACACAAACGTCTTGGAGATGAATGTTCTTTATGCAAGCGCTTAAATTTCAAGATGGTAAAAGTGCATAACATCCATATCAATCTGGGTTCTTTTAGACGGGGATTTAGATATCTCTAGAATTGTAAATTAGGAGAGAATCCAACAAGAACTTCGACTTTAAACTTATAACTGAATGTACCTTTTTGTCTAAACCGTTCTGGTTTTAATGTGCAATAACCTCGTATCGATCATATCCCATCATGCACACAGTCGCATTAACCGCATCAGCTTATGGAACATTAACCCTGAAAACGAGAAATTCTCCTTGGGCTGTTGTTTCGAGGGCGTGGGAACAGAATGCTGCGTTGAGAATCGTTTTATTTCTCCCTTTTTTCGATTATATTCACTACCAACGCTGAACGTGTATCGCACATTCAACTAAGCTTCTGAATATGTTTATATTTCGGAGGGCGAAATTAATTCTGATTAACTTTAGCAGCGGATGAAAATATTCACTAAATCATTTGCATGATTGCTTCTTAATCCTTAATAAAATAATAAAAGTCTTTCTACAAGAAAGTATGTACAATTTTGAAGTGAACGCAAACTGAAAAGATGAGCACACAGAATGATACTCACGATTTCGCGACCTGAGGCTATTTGAACTTTAGCCGAACCCTTCACCGTCTGTATCTTGCGAACTAAAGTCGATCGTACGAAGACGACCCACACCGCTCGGAGTTTTACTTATCGAGTATGGAGCAGCTCGTCGAGCAGCAGAGAGAGAGAGCAGGTCGTGTTTATGAACCGGTTTCGATTATGAACCACCGAGGAGGAAACTACACCAAGAAAGAAGGAACGTTTCCTGTGGCTGCCGGAGCCACCTTTTCATGCTGATGTTCGTGCATCTTGCTTTTGCTTTACATTTTTGCTCCCCTTTTAGCTTTGTGGCTAAAAACATGGTGTGTGTGTGTGTGGTTTTTTTTTGTTGTTGCTCAAAATATCATCTTAAACAACGCTTTCGTTGTAGCAGAATGCTTGGTAAACAGCTTGTGCAGAGTTAATATGGTGCCCTTTTCTTGTGGGCGCAACTTCAGTGAGGACAAGCACCTCGCGGGCGCGTAGAAAAGTTGGAAGGGAGAAGGCAAGTTGAGCCAATATCGACTCACGATTGGGGAATGAAAGAAGGGAAGGGGCGGCCTGCAACCACCTGATCGATCGTAAAGAAAAGGCGGCTTTGTGCTTCGTTTTTTGCTGTTGTTGTTGTTAGGTTCAATACCTTTAGGTGGTGGAGAGTGCACGAAATGTAAATGCTGTTATTACGCATCACTGGCGTGCCGAAGGAAAGAGAGAAACCAATCAAGCCTAACTGATGGGTTAGTTCTTCCAGTGGGACCCCTGAGAGGGCGGAGGTACGATTACAGCATCATTGCAAAAAAAAGCTCTCCCCCGGAAGAGGGTGTGTGCATAGCGCTTGAGAGAGGTTTTTTGTTTTTACGACGAAGTAAATACTGAGCTACATGGTTCACTTAAACAGAAAGCACACGAGGAACATAATAACACACCTGTTGATTCTGCAGAAAAGGGTGATTTTAGCTGATAAGTTTGACCTGTAGAAAAAACTTCAGTTCATTCGAGAATTGAACCCATGTAGTGGAGTTGCGTGATGTCGTTAGTAACCGCGCGTTGACGTCTGCGCTACAAGGTCAGCCAACGGTTCGACCTTTCCGAATCCATATAAATGTCGCGTGTTGCGTTGCTCCACTTTTACCCCACCCAATAGCTTCATCGTCCTTAAAGCATTCTCTTTCTTTCCATCTTGAGTGGCTTGTTCCACAATCTTGCCAAGTTTCAATCGTTGCAACGATGCACGTGCCGTTTAGCGCATCCATCCGCACACGCGTATGTGTTTGCGTAAGCTAAAAATACGTTTTTTTTCTGTGCGTGAGATATACACTAAACTTCCAGATATCAGCAGCTAGCTACTAGTAGGCCGTTCGTTTCGATCGTGAGATGCGTGTGCTGTTTGCCGTTTTTTTTTCTTCACCGTGTGTCTTGATACTGGAGACACGATCGCGCTTACCACGACGATCGCGAGCAACATACATTTCGCACCATTTCACTACCACCACCACCACCAATGGCAAAGAAGTGAGCATGTGTGTGTCGTCGCTGATGCACGTGACCACATAGGTCGCAGCGACGAAATAGAAATGTCGCCCCAATCAGGGTCATGGCCGACTTAGAGGAGTCGCGAAATGTTAGAAACATATGTTTGAAATGAATGTTAGATCCGAGCGCCTGTGTGTTGCAGATGTTCCATTTATGAATTGCACTATGTTGGAAAACGTAAACCCAAAAATTATACTACAAAAAAAGGCAACCCACTCTTATAAACAAAAATGGGGAAAGTGTTTGATGCATAGAAATTGGGCCACTTGATTTAACGTCCATTTCTTAACGTTTTCTCTGTGACGCTTTACCCCTTAATCAGCAGGAAGGAAGTGTACCAGTGTATTAAAAATGGTAGTAAACAAAACCATTCCTAATCAGCAGTACACCTCGTCACTTCCAGCTCCAGTAAGGCGCGTGACAAATTCGTACAGCAAAAAAGCAATGATTCATCATACACGCACCACGAGTTACGCTTGTCAGCGCGCGCTTTGGAGCCCTGCACAGCTCAACGGCACACTGCTCGATCATTAAAAGTAGTAGAAGCGATTGTGTTTTGTTGTAAATGTGTAGGTGTGCAGGTGTGTTCTACGTGCCTACCATGCTACCTGCAAAAGCCGGTGTGTCCCCTAAGGAGGGGGCCGGGTGTGTAACAAGTGTATCAGAAGCGAATGTGTGATTTGATCTAATGATTACATTGCCGTATTTTTCCTGCCAGTCATTTTTCCAGTCCTGTTGTTTTGTGCGTCTCATTGTTACAGGGAAAAGCGCCTTCCATTCGCGCCCGTATTTTTCTTAGTGAGTTCGCACGTGTGTGGGCGAAAGGGTGAACATAATTATGTTCATCATTACACGCTTTGGTGGGCCCAACGATCAGCAGACTGCTAGGGAGAGAGGGGTTTTGTGATGCTCCGGAATATGTACAATCTGCTCTACGTTTTGGATTCGCTGTCCGCAGTGGTTCATCGATTTAACGTCCGGGAAAGGGCTGATGAATGGGGGAAATGTAATTGTTCGCTTTCCCTGCGACTCCCCGGTTGCTTGCCTGCAGAAGTAGTAGTAGTGAACAATTTGGCAATATCTAAATGAACTAAACTCGCCGTTTTGGTGTGCTACGCAGCGCGCACTTACTTTTCAATCCTACCAATACTTGTTTCGGCGGTTTTTACTCATTGTAACTTGGTGTGCTAGCCGGTCTCGTAGTACAGTCGTCAACTCGTACGACTTAACAACATGCCCGTCATGGGTTCAATCCCCAAATAGACCGCGCCGCCATACGTAGGACTGACTATCCTGCTATGGGGGGGAATCAATTAGTCACTGAAAGCCAAGCCCACAAATGGGTACAGGCAGGCCTTGACCGACATCGGTTGTTGAGCCAAAGAAGAAGAAGAACTTGGTGTGCTGCTCACCAACAACCACCCAAATAAACTACACCACCTTCACCCAAAGCATACTTACCCGAAACATAATTATTCACGCATGTGCGCGGAGCCTTCCCCGAGCTGCGGCTTTCAGGCTTTCCTAACTAGCGCGGCGATAAATTGCGATATAATTTGAATCAAGAAACAATCAATTTGTTCACGCTTCACCACTCCCAAAGGTTGCTGCTGCTAACGGTTTTGTGGTGTGGTTTTGTGTGGACGCGTCTCGGGGGTCGATTCTGTTCTGGGGGTTGAATTTGGGGCCGCAAAAATACCGCGCGCCGCCGCCGTACCCCTGTGTGTGTGCTTTTATATGGCTGCGGAGAACATTCGTTGCGTTTCATTGGCGCTGTCAGCACAACTCTGGGCACAACACGCCGCGCTGGCTTGGCGCACGAGAGAAGAGGTGGTTGTGTGAAGAGGACGTACGATTTGTTTTGTGCTGCAGGTTCGTTCGGGTGACCTAACGCCAAAGTCAAATGACAACAATTCTTTCCTCTAAAAACTTTCCACTTCGACGTTCTAGTTTTGTGCTAGTTGGCGAAACGTACGGAGGGGCTGTCGTTTTGTACCCATGCAGATGGAGATTAATTCACATTGCGTTCTTGGATGTCATTTGGGCCGGGTTTGGGCTGTTTGTGTGACGATGGGTATGTTTTTTTGTCTATGATGACGTTTTTTGTTGTTGACATGAAACACTGTGACTGTGTGTCCTGTGGTGTATGATAGTTGCCACGCACTGGAGACATTGGAGCAATGTTTGACATAGTGCAGAGACATTTAGCAAGAAGGATGAGCAACAAACACGGTACGGAGAATAATATCTGCGCCTTTTATTTTAATAGCAATACTAAATGATAATTTCGACGAAGTTTTCCTTTCCTCTTGTTTTGTTGACTGTTTGTGTGATAGTTTCTCTTCAAATGGTTCTCAAAGTTTGTTCCTTAGTGAGTGGACCTTACAGAGTATCAAATGTGTCTATCGAGGTTGTAAAGCCCTGTGAGGCCCTATATATTGTTGTCTGGAGATCTGAATTACTACGCAGGCCTATGTCTAGATGTCTGTCCAACTTGTTTATCTTAGTTCTTAGGAGGATATTTATTTCTGATATTAAATAAAGGACTATTCGATATCTAATATCATATCCCTGAGGTCTCAGATCTTAAAATCTTTGAGCCTCGAACTATCAACTCCATAAGAATTTCTGGACTAGAAGATAGTGTGATATTGGCGAGATATTGAAATCTGATTGGTTTGTAAAACCTAAATCCTTTGAATATAGTGTCATATGCCCGTGAAGGGTTCAAGCTGCGTATCAGAACAGAATTAAAGGAGAGCCTTGCCTTTTGATTTTCATATGTGTCTGTGTGCTTAACCACAAAATTTCCTCCGTGTAAAAAGCCTTTACACGTGCGTGAATCATCTACTATCACGTCAAATCGAGGTGTGTGTGTGTTGAGGTGTGATATACCGCGTCACTTACACTCTATGCCATATGCTGCGCTTAACGGCAGTACAGTAGAGGAGTGGCGCTTCGCAATCGATAATATCGATTTGGAGGTTTGGCGTTTACCTCTTTCATCCGTTCGATGTCAATCGGATGACTAATGAAAGTGAAATTTAAACGCCATTAGAAAAAAATAGCTCGTTTATCAAACACACCCTACAAAATGAACTCAAAAAGTTTCGGTAGCGGTGTCACGCTGACAGCTCTCGAGCGAGAGCTTAGAAGAGCACTAATTAGTTGGTTCGTCGTCAAGAGTATCACATCTCTAATCACTAGATGCTAAAGAACTTTCGAGCAGTAAAGCTCTCCACCACAGCTCGAGCCCCAGTAATCAAGGCAGCAGCAGCAGCGAGCAGTCTCATGCCGGTAATTAGACACCGAGCAACTTCCTTGCGGGAGAGTACGACTCCCTGTCAGTCCCTGGAGCAGTATTGAATTATGAATGAATTATGGCTTACCACCACCCACCGGCCTGTTGTGTTGAGATGCGGGCTACGCGTCATTAATGCGCGATATAGTTAGTTACGGAAGCACGTGGAATCCACTCACTCCCATGTTTTTGTTGTGCCCCATGTCAAACCCCGGTCTATCCGTTCCGTCTACTCTGGTGTGTTGTCTTTGGTGAGGAAAACAACAGTACATATATCTGGGCTGGTGGCAGCACGCGATAAATCGATCGCTGCTTTATGTGGTTGTGTTTGGAGGGCCTTACGACGAGCTTAAAGCCCCATATATTACTGTGGAAGGTTTCACTTACCCCGGGTGCAGGATTCTTGGCCCATTTCGTTTCCTACTTGGCGTTCGGTCGGCTTGAAACCATCAATTAAAGAGAGGCCAATTGAATCGAAGCGTTACAGTTGCGTACAACAGTGTACAATGTATAAGAGGTGTAGTACACCATCGCAGGCATCGTTGTGTGTGTGTGGAAATCATGAAAAATATCACCGTATCGTTTGAAACAACCTAAAAAACGAACACACAAACCCATAGACACAGTTGGAAAGCACTGTTTTGCATGTTTGTGGTTATTGCTTAATCGCTATTTCTCTTCCACTTGCATGGTGGCTCCCCCTGGAAAGGGTCCTTGTGTTTTAGTGCTTTTCCAACTTTGTACTGAGCGGCGTGTGTGTGTGTGTGTTTTCAGGGTGTACGTAATCTCTCGTCGTCACCACACCCCTGCATGAAGTAATCGAATGCTGCTGCTGCTGCTGCTAGTCCTTTCACTTTATGAGCGCAAGATGTGTGTTTGCGCCCCGTTTGGGATTGGGTAGGTTATGTCAAATTGGCGACAGAGAGCAGCGCCCCACGGTGTGAAAAGGTGCGTGTATTTTCTCCGCTCGATGAATGTGCTGTGTTGCTCATCATTGCTGGTCATCTTTCATTTTCACGCCCATTGCTTTCGGACGGACGGAAAGGGGCTTATCTTGCGCACTGTTTTTGGTATGCAACTTTCGCCTGCTGCGATTTGGCGAATTTGGCGAAGTCATGAGCTGCTGCCGGGGGAATTGTGATGTTGTGCAATCTGACACGTTTTTAAGTGCTGGTTGGAAAGTCGCATTGATATCTTTTAATTAGACGGGGGAAAAAGAACCCAAATAGCTGATATAATCCACATATAAAGCACTTTAAATGCAAGTTCCCAGTCCCAGAACGATTTGAGTTCGCTCGGTGGCCGTTTGCTTCCTCGCCTTAAAGCGTCCCGCTAATAAATAAAGGTGAAAAGTCGTCATTTGTTTTACCGTCCTTGAATCCATCGCGGCTCTGCCCGCACGTCACAGGTAGTTCACACGCGCGCACCCGTGTGGCTCTATTCATCGGTACTCTACGGCTTCATTAGCCACCAAGTCATAACTGGTTCGGAAAATAGTTTGACATGTGTGTGTGTAGGTGCTATTGCGGTGACACCGCACGATGGTTCGATGGGAGAGCTCTCTGTGGTGTCAAATGCTGGTATACAAATCGATGACTGTCAATGACGTGTGTTTTTTTGGAGAAGAGTGGTTGGTCGCATGCAGTTTGTGCACGCCAACGGGTCCAACTTTCATGCTTCTGTTAGTGTCCCAGTTAGTGGGTTCCCATCGTTTTTATTGCCCTAAATACATCAAACGATTATAATTTGGGTATGATTGTGGGTTGGTTTTTAAATATAATTGCGTTCTATTTTGTAAATAAACGCTTTTAAATTGCCGGTGATTATCAGGATATGGTGTGTTACGACACATCGTGATAGTTCCGATCAAATTCGTATAATTAGAAAACCGAAAATTTCGATTCAATTTCACCACACGCTGGATGGTCTAGCAGCTCTGAAACGTAAAGAAAGTTTCCTTTTGATAAGGGTGCTAATGATAACATCATCGATGTATCGTTATCAGCAACTGCGAGGATCGTTTCAGGGTATTGAATTCTTTAGATACGACCTGTAGTGTAAAGAAAACCCTCACAAATGCAACTTCGACTATCAAAATGAGGCGAGGGCCTAGAAATTACACATCGTTTGATGGTACTTATTCTTACTGGACCTATAAATCACAAACCTGCATGATGAAAGCGACTTTAAAACACAGAAAATTGCCCCCAACTTTGATTCTGCTCCGTTGCTGTTGCTGTGGGCAATTTCCCTCACCTCTAATTACATGCTGCTGATTACTTCGCGTGCAGAGCGGCGTATTCAGGTCACACTATTTTAGTGGGAACCTGTACGGTATCAACCTTTTCCCTTACAATAATGTCTTCCGGGAGAGTAGTAGTTTTCCTTTTCGCTCGATTTTGTGTCCTTCAAGGAGCCTCTTTTTAGTACACAGTAGTACACATTCCGACTGTTGTTTTGTTTTGTTTTTGTTCAGCTTAGAGATAAACACATGCATTTGCGTTTCTGAACGATTGTACACTCTTGTTTTCTACTGTAGATTGTACTTTTTCACCGTGCTTCACTTTCGTTGTGTGTCTTTTTTGTTGCTCTCTGGCTTCCATTTTACTACCATTGACATTTCAAGTGGTCCTTTTCAGGGAAAGCATAAGGCACTTTGCTCCACTCCAATGTCCTTTTTTGGAAAGATTGTACATAGTTTTTTTGCAACTTCTTCTCTAAAAAGATATGCTAATCAGTCCTGCAAAGATATCTCTTTATTAAAAAGCACGTTAAAGATCCTGTTTTTCGTTTAAAGGGAAGGAACAAAAAAAGGAAGATGCATTTGAATGTCAGATTTATGGCGACATAAACATGAATTCGCTCTAACGACCCACGCATAAAGACGTTAAAAAGGGGTCGTGGTAGGGAAAATAACACTCCGTAGCCGTGCTTGAAATGGTTTCCACCGAAAGCGTATTATATTTTAGGCCACATTTTCTTCTTTTGGGTTTCAAAAAAAGGCCCAAAAGGTTTCTCGAAGGCTGTTTCACGACAGCGTGATGGAAACCTGTAAATTTATTTAAGTTGCCCTGCAAATATCGAACGCTTTGGGAACGCATTTGCACGTGTGGCATGTGGAAAGGGTTTGAAATGTTTATCCTTCGCCCCCCAGCGGGAAGAGAGTAAATTCGGTTTGTGTTTTTTTGGTGGGTTTTTACCCGGAAAAGGAAAAGAGTCTTTTTTATTCGATAACCCTTTGGACACACCTTTGAAGGGAACAAATTAAGTGAAGGATAAGCGTGTGACTCTATCAAAAAACGACACATTCTCTATGTGTTGGACAGCAAAAAAAAAAAAAAAAACAAACAAAGTTGTTCTTAATAGAAAACCTTAAATATTAAATAAAATGGCTGTCGATTTGGGAGAGCAAAACAAACCCTTGGAGGTTCGTCCGTTTACCAATAAACGGTGGTTAAAGAAAGTACATGCAATGCAGCCCCAACATGTCCCAACAGTCGGGTTGTAAATTGTTTCCCTGTTTTTCTTTCTTGCTGTGGCCCTTGTTTAGTCCATCGTTCCAGGATTAAGCACCGTACGTGACCGTTAATACGGTTCTACACGACACACAGTGTGTGTGTGTGTGTGTTTTCCATTTTGGGGAAGTGAAAAACGCCTGAACTTTCCAAAAAACCTCCCGTTAGAAGCGGACAACACGTAGTGCTAGGAGCAATGGGGTTTTGGTTTGGTGTTGGATATATGGTGGAGAAGAGAGGAGTGTTTTGTGATGATCGCGTGCACCTTTGCCTTTATACACATCGGTACCACCACACACATGCAGCGGGAAAATAAATGGATATTTTTCCACATTTCCATTGAGGAGAGATTGCATGTAACATAGAGAGAAATAAAAAAATGGAAAGAAACTGTACACAAGCTCTACTGATAAATGCTGCTATTATCAAAATATGTGGTGTTTGTGTGTGTGTGTGTATTGCAGCAATTTATTCAGCGATAAAATATTCATTAACATTTTTCACTTCCTCTATTCACAACTCACTGTTTTTAGGTGAGTGGAGTTGGTGAATGTTTTTAAAACTACATCCAGAACTCGCTCCGGAGATGCTAAAAATATAGAAAATCCCACTGTACGTGTGTGCGGTGTCGGTGATGTATCGGGATTACTTAATCGGAATCTTTCATCTTTCGCAAGCGGCGAGCCGGCAAGAAGCTGGTGTTGATGCAGATTGTGAGCGCTGGGCCACATCTGTTGGCCAGAAAAGTGCATTTTCCAACCATTGACTGCTGTTGCTCCCTTGCTTAACCTATTCGAGGACTGCTCCCCTTTGCTCTCCCCTTTTGCTCTGGAACATTTCATCGTCCGTTGCGGGGTTTCCGGTTGATCGATTTCTTCTGTGGCGTGGCGGTTATGGGAAGGTGTTGGTGCCACCCTGTTTTGCTGCTATTTTTATTTTTATTTTTTTTATGTAAACACATTTCGCTTGCTTCTGATTCTGTACGACGAATGCTGTGTGTGTGTTTGTGTTTGCAGTTCAATATTTATTTGCTTTCTCTGCTTTGTTGACCGGAGCTGTTTTGAAGTCGTCTGCACGGCGGAGCCTTTTGAAAGGTCTCATTTCTACAGTCAAAATGGCATTCAATCGCAAAATCAAACTATGTTTTGTACACGAACGTTACAACACGATAAATCGTTCCCAAAACTCTATCTTATCGTAATAGCCCATCGTCTGGTTTGCGTCTATGCTCTCCCGTCAAAACGATGCGATAACGAACGTTGAGACAAGAATACGCTGTGTGACTCGCGCGGTCACTGTGAAAACAAAAGGTGAAACACCATATTTTGATCTGCAATCTGCGCTGCCCCCGTGATGGGATGTCACCTCCTCCAAATTTGTGTGTCCCAAACGCGCACGGGACATTAAGTAAACGGGAGAAGGGCGGGTCAGGCCTCAAAAAACGGCTTCATTTTCCTCCATCCATAATCCATCCACTCTGCGCTCTGCAATGAAGACTAAACATCAAATGACAAAGAGAGAAGATGCCCATTGGATAACACCGTGTGCCCTTTAGACTGATGATGGTCGGTTGATGCGATTTTCGCCTTCGCAGAATGCCGATGTCGTCGTCCCGGTATTATCAACAAAGAGCCTTCAACAAAGAGCCAATGCCGAAGGTTGCGTTGCTTCTTCCCACATAAAATGCCCCCGTAACGAGAGAGGGGTAGCTTTTCATCAGCCATACGCGGGGCCAGTGGGAAGATTGTGTTCCGAAAGGGAAAACCCCCGCCCCAAAATGCGCTATTTTAAAGCGCGCTACTCCTCTGAAAAGCACGGTGGAAAAGTCGGATGTAACAAAAAATATTATTACATTATCCTCCCACCTCGATTAGAGCACGCTCTCCCGTGTTGCTATTTGTGTCTTGCAAGACACACTTTAAGGCTCAAAGAGGGAACCCCGAACCGCAACGGTTTCGTTAATGGAGAGGTGAGCTTGATTTTCCCCCCCGCATACAGAAGCATACGGTGGCGCACCGAAAATCATGTCATTTTCCGTTGTGTCGTCCATTTTTATACACACGCAGCGGCATCAACACTCTACCGAACTTAGAAACGGTCGGCAGCCGGCAACCATCTCAGCCTACTGTGGACAAATATTTGTCTCTCTTGACGTAGAAAGCGGCAGGCTTCCGCTCGGTTTCCATCTAGTGGTCGCATGTTTCACTTGCAGTGTGTTGAATGTTTAATCAAGCGCTAGTAGTGAGGGAAGCGTTTGCGCCTCGCGTCCCTTACAGATGACACCTTTCCTTTAGTCGCTTAGTTTATGTTGGTTTGGCAAAGTTTGACTGCAGGTCAACGCACACCAGCAAAACAAGAGTGCCATCCGATGGTCAGTTTGCGCCAATCGGTTGTGTTTCTTTTTTTTTTTTTTTTGGGGTGCGGCAGCCACCGTTGGGAATAAGGATTTGGGGAGGTGTGGTCACGGAAAGGAATAATAAAATTATTGTTTTTTCCCCTGCAGAAGTAAGTTTGGCTCACGGTGAGACGATGGTGTCTGTAGACTGTTAAATAATAAAAAAAACTAAATGTTTTTATGTTTTTTATGCATAAAGTAATAACGAGCCATCTATTCCTATCTCCTTCCCAGATCTATCAGCACCTGCGGTGGTACACGAACCCACAGGAACAGCGATGGATCGTCCGAATACTGTTCATCGTGCCGATCTATGCCACGTACTCCTGGGTCAGCTTACTGTTCTTCAACTCGGAAAGCGTTTACGTGTACTTCTTCACCGTGCGCGATTGCTACGAAGGTAAGGTGTACCACCAATTCCATTTTAAAAAGGCCAAACCACTGCCTCTAACCGCAACATACACACACACACTTACCACATTCTCTTTGCAGCGTTCGTAATCTACAACTTCCTTTCGCTGTGCTACGAGTACCTGGGCGGCGAGGGCAACATTATGTCGGAGATCCGCGGCAAGCCGATCAAATCGTCCTGCCTGTACGGTACGTGCTGCCTGGCGGGCAAAACCTACACGATCGGATTCCTGCGCTTCTGCAAGCAGGCGACGCTGCAGTTCTGCCTGGTCAAGCCACTGATGGCGTTCATCATCATCTTCCTGCAGGCGTTCAACCACTACCACGATGGCGATTGGAGGTACGTTGTTGTTGTGGTTGTTGTTGTTGTTGGTCCACACGGGACTGGCGAAGGTCGTGTAGTAAACCTTTTTGGGGGGGAGAGGAAAGTGCCAGGAGCGAGCTGTAAAATGGAGAAATGTTATCGATTAGAACACTTTCATGGTCACCACTGGTGGTGCAGTTTTACGGGCGAAGAGTAGGTCACTGCACACAGGTCTCGCGTTGAGCGTTTGCATATTGAGTCCCGTGCTTTTGTTAGGTAAACACAGCGCAGAACTCATGTAATGTACTGTGCACGAGAAGCAACGTAAGGATATTGAGATATTTTCGTAACAATACTTAAGGTGTAACCGTTACTACAGATTGTGCAAAATGTGTGCTTTTAAAATCGATGGTAGTGTCTATGTAATGTGTACTTACAGGGTTTTCCAGGAGTTCTCATTAGCTGTGTGACACTTTATTGACTCCTTCTTGTGACGGAGTGAAATGATTTTAATGTAATAGGAATTGGTCTCTATAGCACCCTTGTTGGACAAATCCAATAGGAATTTCCAATTGGAGCTGTTAAAAAAGGGTGCCGTAGAGTCCAATTTCCATCATATGAAGTTTCTTTTCCCATAAGAAAGAGTCCAAGAAGTGTCCCACAACTATGAGAACCCCTGGAAAACCCTGTAAATCAATAACGAACAAATGTGCATGATTGACATGCATCGCATTAGAGCTTTACCTTCCATATTTTGTTTACGATGCTTCAACATTAGATTACGTCTTCCTAGCGCAAACAGGAAAGTTAGTTGGTTTCCTTTTTGCTATAAATAACAACGAGAACGCAATCCTGTGTGCGTTGCCACCGCCATTGAGCACCCCATGGAGTGTGGCTGAATTTTCATGGTTTCTTTCTTCTTTCTCTTTCCCGTTTTGCCCCAAACCACAACCACCACACACACACACAATCCATAACGCAGTGCTGATGGAGGCTACATTTACATCACCGTCATCTACAACATCTCGGTCTCGCTGGCACTGTACGGGCTGTATCTGTTCTACTTCGCCACCCGCGACCTGCTGACGCCCTTCGATCCCGTGCTGAAGTTCTGCACCGTCAAATCCGTTATCTTCCTGTCCTTCTGGCAAGGTAAGTGGTGGCGGTACACTCGAACGCGCCCCGGAGGGAGTGCACAAGAGCCTCCGAGAGGCTCTCGAAAGGGGGCTGGGGGGATGAGGGATGATGTAAAGGCTTTACTGTATACTGTACCGACAGAAGGGCTCATTTCCTCCTTCTCCATCCATTTTAGGCGTGGGACTGGCCATTCTGGAAAAGGCGGAGGTCATTTCGCCGATCGTCGATGCGGGTGGTTCGACCACGTCCGCCGGTACGGTGTCCGCCGGCTATCAGAACTTTTTCATCTGCATCGAAATGCTGTTCGCGGCCATCGCGCTGCGGTACGCTTTCCCGTACCAGGTAGGTGCATCGGGAAAGGAAAAGAAGTCTTGAGTCCACACTCATCGCGCGCGCTCGAAACATGCTCATATATTGTCTTTTTGCAGGTGTACGCCCAAAGCTGCATGACCGATGCGCACGGTCGATCCGTCACGATGCAATCAATTTCAAGCAGTTTAAAGGTATGTGGGGCCTGAGAGTGTTGTAGTGCTTGTGAAAGAAAGTTTTCCCAGCTCACAAACTCACCTTACCGGTTTTGTGTTTGCTCCGCAGGAAACTATGAACCCGAAAGATATTATGACCGACGCGATACACAACTTCCACCCGCAGTATCAACAGTACACGCAGTACAGCTCAGGTATGGCGTGCGTTTCGCACATTAATCGCTGTGTATTACAGTTGCTCAATCGATGCTCAAAATATCTTGTCGTTACATGTTTTATGCTCGCTGATTGTGAATGCACGAATGTTGTATCGCTGTTGTTTTTTTATTATTTTTGTTGTATTTTATTTCTCTTTCAACGTGTCATTTTATCTTTTTTGCTAGTGCTTTTTTATTTTTGTTATGTGGCTTTTTTATGGATGGCTAGTTCTTTCTTCGTTGTTGATATGATGTAAAAAAGATGCATGACAATTTCATTTCGTACCACAACTTTGATTTGGTACGAATTTTGTTTTTTAAACTGTAATAGCTAATTGACGTTTTTGAAAAGCTCGATAGAAAATACATACCAACACACATTTCTAAGGTGCCATACACACACAAAAAAAAACAGAATGTATTAGATCCTCAAAGTCGCTTGGTGATACATTTAGGCACTGGTACAATCAAATCGCTATAAATACACGCCCGGTCACGAATAAATCGTTAAAGCTGAGAGTGAAGATACACGAAAAACGGCTTGGAAATTATAATTCCACTAAACTCACTTGCAGACTGCCCATCTCCGATCGACCGGAAGCGCAGCGATACGAAGCAATTTCAGGCCCCACAGTACCTGAAAAGCTATTACCAGCTGCGCGAGGAAGAACTGCACGTCCTACCGAATGGCCAGCAGCAGCAGCAGCACCATCACCACCCGCACGGTCTACCATACACGGGCAATCCCTTTTAACTGGCTAAATGTTGTGTTTTACAGTGTTAGCTATCTTAGCATAGCGATGATCAATGAGTGTGGCCAACAGTTTCTTCCTTCCTTTGGTGCACGGTCCGTCCTGGCACAGTGGTGGCACCTGCAATTTTTCTTTCGCCCTTTGCTCACGCAATCGCGATGCACTGACTAACATTTTCACCGTTCAGCTGTGCGCACGCCGCTGCTTCTGGTGTGTGAGTGTGTGTGTGTGTGTTAATGCAATCCACCGCCAATACACGATTTTGATGGGATTTTCCCAACAGCGAGAATAACACGTGTGAATATGAACCATTTCACAATTGACAAGGAGCTCCTTATCGATGTTGCAACAATGGTGTTGTGCAAATTTGTTAAATTTCCCCCCCTTTTTCCACTTTTCAGAAGTTGTTTCGCAGATGCCTTACGAGAGACTCTAAATCGTTTGTTCCCAACAGAGACAGAGAGAGGGAGAGAGAAGGGAGGAGGGTCGATGATGGAAAGCGTAATCCACTCTTTTTTATCTTTAGACATTAAAGTAATCTAGTAATACGTGATACACGAGCCAGAAGAGAGGGAGTGTGGTGGGAAAGCGAGAGGAAGCAACAGTACATACAATTACAAAGGACAACCGGAAGCGGACATTTTTCCGAGACGAAATTTTTGCACACGATCGGTGAACGGATAGGATTGCTTCAAGTACCCCACACTTACTGTATTGTACTTGAGAAGAGAAGCATTATTTTTATTTACAAACAAACAAAAAAAGCAAACTGAAAGGAAACACAACAAAACACACAAAAGGGAGAGAGCGTAGAAGAAGATGAAAACGAAATCAATACAACAGTACCTTTGACGAGTGACTTTAAGCGGAACACAAATTTCAGACACCATTTATTACGGTTCCTTCTTCTTTTCTTTGTGAATGTACTTTTTTTTTTTTAAATAACGAAATATGATATTTTTAATCGAGTTTGAATATTTTACCAAAAAATGGTACACAGAAAACGGATCATTTTTAACTACTATTTGGCTCAAGACAAGAAGGCGAAAAGGCGTAAAGATAATTCGCCCCACATGTAGCGTAGACAGGCGGTACTTAAACAGAGAAACATCGATGGGTAATATAGGAGCATAAGCGCTACACCTTTTCGCCACAACGATCGCGCTCTCATGCCTACAGCAGCAGCCGATCAGCGGCAGACATCCGACGATACATGCCACCAACAGCAGCAAACAACAGCAGCAGCAGGATGCAATACACATAACCATTCGCCCGCCTGCCCGTGTTGCAATGCACGCGTCGCTTTGTACGCTCTGCATGCAGCTTCCAAGTGCCTTCGTTATTTCGGCCTTTTGATTTGCAAATCTGTTGTTGTTGATCAGCAACTAAAAAAGAAAAAAAAGTATTATATTTTATTCGTTCCCGCTGCTGCTCCAATGTGACTGTAAATAGTAAATGTATAAAATACAAACAACAACAAAAGCATATAATACCCCACAGGACACACAGACACACACTGCTTGTGTGAATGTTGCTGAAAGTTTATTAATCTGTGCATCCCACTCCCGCTCGCCCCATGAGAGTACCTGCATGTATCGTTGGCTTGTGCTGTAGAAGAAGCGTTTATCACCTTTTTTTGCGATAGAGCAGCAAATTAGTAGCGCGGTGCCTTGTGGTTGTTGTGTGCGTGTTGCGTTTGTGCGGTTTTTTTAGCTGTGTACTTGTTTCGAATGCAGAGAGAAATAGAGATTTTATGCTGTGAAAAAGTGAATGTTCCTTCTTCGTGTGGGATCATCAGGAAGCAGAACAACAAAAGCCGAATATGATTTCCCAATCAGACAGGCAGGAAGCAGCAGTCTATTTTAATGGGGCTTGTGACTGCGAAACAGCCAGCTAGCGATTTGACTTTTTTTTCTTATTGGAAATCCAATTTTTCCTTGTGACTGTATTAGAGATCGCTCAAGACTACGGACGACGGATTAGGGATACATAATAACGGCCTGCCACGAAGCGGAATAGGGGAGCGAAGTAGTGTTTAGAACCGGATTGCGAAAGGAAATAGAAAATAGGAGAAAAACAAGAAACGTACATGATAACAACAACAACAAAACTACATAATAAATCGTATTTTTTCATGTAGTTATACTATTACGGATCAGTTTATTGGAACGAAAAATTAAAGGACCATAAAGAAAGAAAACACATTATACTCTGACAGTGATTAAGGATAGGACTTCCTACTAAGTAGATCGAAGAGCCAGCGACAATATGCATGAGTTTCTGCCTGAAATTGTAAATGATCCCACGGGGTAAGTATGGTTAGTTTGTTCTTTTGTTTGTGGATGTAAGCATGGTTAAACGTTCGGTACTTTGTTCAATTAAAATCTTTACTCCTTACTGTTCTCAGCAATATGTTGCAATGTTTTTCTCTCTCTCTAATTCAATGCGCTATGTTTGCCTCTATAATATCCAAAACAACATGCTTTGTTTTTGCAACCATTCTTGTGATGTGAAATACTTATCTAATTTAATGTTTTTTTTCTCTGTTCCATTCCCATGCAGGCGGTAAAAACCCGCGCGGTATTCGTGTGTCCTCGTACGATCCGGACGATCCGAGCCATCAGCTGACGGGACACGGTCAGCAGGGACACGGTGTCGGTAGCGGTGCAACGACCGGCTCGTACAATGGCAATGGTGCCAGCGGCAACGGTAGCGGTGGACACGGTGGAAGCTACATTGCCCCACCGACGCTTGGCAGCCAGCGGAAATTTATGCCCGGTGCGAGTGTCGTGCCCCAGAAGGTGTCAACCATCAGTCAGAATTACAATGAGAAAACGATGCTACTGTCCAGCGATGACGAGTATCAGTAAGCCTGGACCACCATACTAGCACCAATGCTGAGCAGGGATATGAGGGTGTTTCATGGTGGCAAACCACCGTTGTAGTGCTCTTGTTCGATTAATTTCCCTCCTCCTTCCAGGGCGAGAGGAGCACAGGAGAGCTCGTTTCGGTGTTCGGTGCGCGCGCCTCTTGGTAGTGTCGTTTACCGCCGTACGTATGTGTGTGTATGTGCACGCCAACATAGGGAGCGAGCGCAATGTTCTTTTTTGTATCATTATCGTTAGTGTAACATACACCTGTATTCGTTGCATGTCTGCAGCTCTAAATGGCACATGTATCGGTTTTAATTTTAAATGTAATGGCATTTCTCCTTTTCACCTCTGTAAATGAGATGAGCAAGAAAGAAAAAAAACGGTGACGGGTTTGTAGGCAAAAACTGAGCAAATCAATTCACGCTTAGCAAACACCACACTGCGTGTGCATTCAAATCAAAATTCAAGAAGCATAGACCTGCAATCTGCGTACCTAGCACACACCATACATAACTGCTCCATCATAACCAGTACTGAACTGAAAACGCAGGCAGCAATTGTAGTAGTGGGAACAGTAAAACCAAAAAAAAACAATCTCTTAAGCAGAGGAAATGGCAAGATGGCAAAAACAGTACAGCACAGAAGTCGAACAATTGAAAGGAAACCGAAATACAGTACAATAATCCTGCCATTTTTGTGACACTACAGATTCACAAACTACAGACACACCACCCAAACAACCTGTACTTTACCCAGTAAAGGGAAGAGTAACGTGTAAAGGGAGTGCTATTCTCCCCCACTGGTTCTCTAAACGATTCCGTCAAAGTGGCATCAATACTGAAATCTACTGTTCTATAATATAGCGGAGAGAGGAAGCCAAATTCGTAGCGGAAATGTCAATAATTCTTAAAGAGTGTGTGTGTTTTTCATTTAAACAAATCATACGGAATTAATGGTTCTCAACGATAGAGAGAGAGAAAGAGAAAGAAAAGCAGGCAAATGCGCGTGGCAACGATGGAGGGAATGATCCGCAAAGCTTTAAGTGAAGGAAACCATTCATCATACATCAGCCTCAACCATCACCACCACGCACACCCATCCGTGTATCGTGCAACTTGCAGCATGCTAATCAGGCCAAAACTTTGCGATCTAATCGATGTTTATGTGGTTTAACTCCCTCTGGCCCTCTGGCGCAGACAGCAGCGAGGCGCGGGGTTGCGTGCTAGTGCTGTCGGCACTCGCCTCTTAAGAATATCCTGCACCTGCTCGCAACTGCTTCAGCAGCATGGGCAATATTGTTGTTAACATATACAAAGGAAATATGGACAGAAACTGACACAAGTGTAGTGGAAAATACAAAAACAAAACTGGGAGCTTTTCCAGTTCATAAGCGAATGAGCAAAAGAGAATTAAATGCAACGGAGAGGAACGGATAAATAGTTTTAAAAGAGCCACAACAACCATAAAACAAAAACTAACTGAATGGGGAAAAATGTACTGGTGTAGAGAAAAATGCGGGGTGGTCTAGTTAGTGTGCTTTATAATATATATACATTATATATAGTATGCCAAAACAAGAAGGAGATAATGGAAGAGGGGAGTTATGAGGAAATAGAACAAAAGAGATGATAAAAACAAACTACACAAAACACACAAGCTGTTTCGCCGTCAATATGCAAAATCTGCAAACGATTAAACATAGAACAGGAAAGATACAGAGAGAGATAGTTGGAAGTGATTAGATGGGCTTGAACTATTTCTGGATTCGTTCAAAAAATCTAGTTCCACTTCCCAATCGGTGATGCAAGGCAAGGAAGAAAAGTTAAAAAGCATTTAATTCTGTGCATGTAAGCAGTGGTGTAGCACACCGTGATGATAACATAGGAAGTGGTGGGACAGTTGTAACGGGGAGCAAAAGGTATGTAACGGGAAGTGGTGAAGTGGCCCGTAAGGAACGAACCTGTGTGTGTGTGTGTGTAGGTACGTATGGATCGTATGGAAAGCGATTCACACACTCTATATATATACATGTATTCTTCATTAAACACAAACAAAAGAGAAAAGGCAAACAAAGCAAAACAAAGCTATATCCATATACCAGGGCATGGGAGATGATGGGAAAACTGGAAAATGCATTACAAAAAGACACACACCCACACACACGTTTATAAATCAGTGCTGGTGGTGAGGGACAAGCTGCAGTACGCTCCCGATTTAAAATAAAACGGCCTGAGATGTCACAGGTGGTGGTCACACGGCACACACGGCAGCACGACCCAAGGCTTTGGCTAGGTCAGATATAAAAACGGAAGAGTAATAAAACAAACAAACTGAAGATGAACATTTATTGAAAGTGAAACCCGGTGACGAAACTTGCATTCCACTGCGATCCGACCCGAAACGTCCGAAACCACACAACCACACATACCGTTATCGGAGGAAGTGGACTTAACTGGTTAGTTGGTTGCGTGTAGTTGATCATTCGGTGATAACCTAGCTTCCTTGCTCATAAAAGCGAGACTGAATGAATCATAAAGACAGATGGAAATGTTACTAAAACATACACAAACACCGGGCAACACAGCACCTGAAGCAAACCACGGTTCCACCGTAGGCTTCCTTGGGCGATAACCTACGCTACCGGTGGGTGGGCAAGGAACACACGCACACCTTTCGAGGCTGTAGGACTCAATCAACAGAGACGATAGAGGTAAGGTTTGTTTAACGACATTGTTCTACACTTACAACGAAGTCAGGCACGCGTGTGTATTGGTTTGCACAACCCCCCGTTGGGAGATAAAAACACCCGTATATAAACATGTTTCCATCATTCACACTTCGACTAACGATCGTTATCGACCGATACTGCCCTGAGCGAGTGTCTGTGCACTGTGTACTCTTGCCCGTTCGCTGTTCGCATACGAAGTGCTTCTCCAGGGCCGAAAGAAACCGGGAAAATACAATGGGTAAGATTTAAACCCCTTTGCCTCTTGGTGCCTCTTAGTAAACGCAAGCTCTAACTCTTTTTCTCTCTTTCAGCAACGACATGGATCCCGACCAGCGTGCATGGACCGTACCCACCCCACATGGTGCCGGGCGGTGTGGACAGTGACGGTGCGCAGATCTTCGTCGGCCGGGC
>SIXB01002803.1:0-25844 GCA_007018985.1 Anopheles bwambae
GTCTTTAAAGGCGTATGAGAATGAAAGGGATATTGAACAATTAGATACATATTTTAATGCTTGTCTGTTATTTATCTCAAAGTTTTGGTTATAATTATTAGAAAATAATGTAAAATATAAAGCTTACTAAACCAGATGACAGTACATTCACCTTCTCTATAAATACTATTTTATGCCAAATATTTAAACGATCGTTGGCGAGAATTTATCCAGAAATTACAATATAGATTATTAACAAAAGTAATTATACTTATCCCTTAGAAAATTCATTAACCTGTGTGTGTGTTCATGTACAAAACATCATATGTATGTCCTTCTGTACGTTGTTTAGCTGATTGATGACGAAGTTTACAACGCTCAACTACGGCCAAAGTCTGTTGTATGTAAAGAACTCCAAATTTGTCTGAATCTTTATTTAAGGTTTCTGGTAACAATTCGTCGAATTCAATTTTTTTTTGAAAAATACCCGCATTAGTAACCAATCTAACTCTATTTACTGATTGAATATGATATTCTAACTTCTTTCTATAACCCAGTTGGTGCATTCAATGCTACCAAGAGGTGAAAATGTGAATCTTGTTTATATGAAGGGGACCAATCCAGAGTGAATGTTTAGGCTCAGATTGGTTACGTTCATAACTTTCTTGGACCTTAACTTAATCGTCCACGTTGCATGAACTTCTCCACATCCCCTTGATTAAGAAAAGCATATTAAAATCTTTTCTTTTATTACTAAATCCTTTTCGTAAGGAAAAAACCCTTTTTGGCAATTTTATTCCACGGTACATGAATTTACATGAGTAAGAACCGCTTAATTTTTTGTATTCCCCCTTTTTTCTTGAATACATTAAAATAATTACAAACTTCTCCAGGATCCTGTGGAATTGGAATGAGCCTCTGAGCGCGCCGTGTCCTCGCTCGGCGGAAGTGGCAATGTTGCTCCTTCTGCTGCATCGCTCGTAAATAGCACCACCGCGCCAAACCCCTTTTGGGTTTTTGGTCGTTTGATTCGATTTAACTTAACTAACTGTACTTTACTTCTCTCTTCCTTCTTGCGACTTCTTCTACCCCTCGGGTCGGCCGAAGAAGTACTGTCGTGGAATGCTTAACGTGGTTTAGCGCTCTATGCTAACTACGAGGCGCAGTCACTGCCGCGGTGTAGCGCACACAGCCGCTTCAATTGCTTCAAATCCCGCTCTAGTCCTGCTTAAAAAAAAAAGCGAAAAAGTGTGGAAGCGAAGAAGCTAAACTGGATTTTAAAAATATGCTAAAAAGGAGAAAGGTTCCCGAACGGTCCCGAAAATGGACAAAGAAAAAAAGAGCCCTGACAAGGATTCTTGGCACGCGCGTCGAGCGCACCTAGTTCCTCAGTTGCGTAGAATGGGAATTGTTCTGTTCCGAGAAGGTCACTCGCGCGCTGCACGTGGTTTTTTGTTACTGTGTGTCTATGATTTTCTTTTGGAGTTACGAGTGAGAAGAAACGAGCCGTGGATGGTAGAACGAACATTTGAAGACATCTACAACGTATCAATGGATGATCCAGTGGCAAACAAAAACCCGAAGATTGGGTAAAAAAATAAAGTACCATCAACATTGACACCAAAGCAAGAGCACAAATATGTGCGTAGCATATGTGAACAAGACAACACTCCCGCCCGTTCCCAACAATTCTCCTGGTGCCATCTGTGTGTACCTCACAATTGTCGTTACCATTAATCGTATGCGGGTGCGGATGAGGATGTGAGACAAGAATGTCTCACTTCTTCTACCCTGTTCGTCCCGGCAGCGAACGTTTGCAGCGGAGATATTCGCTTTTCGCATACCCGT
The DNA here is from genome assembly GCA_007018985.1 of Anopheles bwambae. Classification (NCBI taxonomy): domain Eukaryota; kingdom Metazoa; phylum Arthropoda; class Insecta; order Diptera; family Culicidae; genus Anopheles; species Anopheles bwambae. The sequence goes on from SIXB01002803.1 coordinate 1,828, forward strand.
AAGACGTACCACACTGCACCGCGCAAGAGGAAAACTATTAAAACGAGCGTGGAAATTAGTTTGTTTAAGGCGTGCGTTCGCTTCTTGCCTGTGTCGGATGGAATGTGTCTGTGTGTGCCGTGGGGGTAGGTAGGATTTGCTATATTAAATCCGCACCTAATGTGTCTGTAGCGAGGTGTGTGTACGTAAAGGTCTTCCATCTCTCGATGGGTAGATCAGCGACAGCAGTAGCATGGCGAGCTTGACATTCCTTCGAACGGCACTCGCGAGATGGTGCGCTGCGATTTCCGATGAATATTGATGTGACACTCTGGAGTGAAGCTTGTCATCCACCGTTACACCCTGCCGGCACCGGGGAGAACAGGAATTAAAGCAGAGCAAACAACACAACCCGTCGCATCCCGAAGCACCATCCGGCGCCCTATACCTGGCCGTCCTGACTGCGTAAAGACAGCTTAACTTTGAGTATTTTGGCTGGATTCTTGGTTCATTGAACTACCCCTCGGTAAGGGCATATAGAGGTGTACGTTTTGCCTTGTTGTTGTTTGAGATTGAGTACCTACGACACCCGAAATGGTTTACCCCACATATTGATATGCCTGGGCTGCGGTTCATGCGATGATGCTGTGTGTGTGTGTATTTGTCGTTTGGAAGAACCGAAAGCATGTTTCTCTTTTTTGGCGTTTTTGCCAGTTTCTGTAATACATTCTGCATGAACCTTCCCTCTACCACCTCAGATCGATATATCTGTGTGCGTTGCTGTTCTTGCATAAATTATCATAAACAGAGACTCCTGCGGCCCGGTCTTTTCGGGTAAGGTTCTAGAAGCATGCAGAAATGCGAGAGAAGCGAGAAAGAAGCAGAAGAAAAAACCCTGAAAGAACCAATAAAATGTGTCTGCTCATCGATTTTCGTTCGCACACACATGCATAGCAGCACACATCGCTCTCCGTGTGTTGCCGATGCCGACAAGCACACATCGCAGTCACCGATGGAGAGGACTTTATCGAAGGATTGACTTTTTGCTGGTGTGCCGGTAAGTTTATGTGTCCCAGTTCCGGTCCAGTTATACCGCGTTGACTCGGATAGCATCTTTCCCGCCCGTTCGTGGCTAAAGCCAATCGGGAGTGGGCACCATCTGGCAACCAGAAGCTTTCAGTGTAATGGGCTGGGATACACCCCTCCATCACACATTTGAACAGCATGGCTCGGACTCGGACCAGGGTGTCGTTGAGTGACGCACTGTCGCGTTTAGCGGGTCAGCACAGTTTGAAGAGCCAGCAGTTGTGTCGTTTATCAGTTTTTTATTCGTAGTTGTGTCTGTAAAAAAATAAATAAATAAACAAAAGAAATATGCAGCTGCAACGGAAACGTGATCGCGGGTGCAGGACACAGCTGAGAGAGGTGCAGCAGGAAGAACACAGTGGTGACGTAAAGCGCGTGCTAAATTTGCACCGCGCAAACACCTCTAAACGGGACGGGGAAGAGGTTAGGGTGTGCGAGCGAGAGTGACAGGCTCTGGCAATAATAATTGATTGCTTCTGCCAAACGAACTGCGCGCGGTTCTACACAGTACACGTCAATTGCAGCAACCTCTCGTTTGCTGCTGCTGATACCACCACTGTTTACCCCCTATTTACATATATACCATGTGCAATGAACGTGTTTGTGGCAGGAATCTGTCATTTATCGGGTGTTAAAATCAGTTCTAACTGTCCTTTGCGGTCACTTTAAGAGAGCTTTGGAATGAAGGTGGAAATGAAAAATGTTGCTGAGGCGGGATTTTATTTGGTTTCATATATTCTAAATGTCGTATTTTGACTTAAATTTGTCTTTACACACCTCAGAAGTCTTTTTTATAGCTTTGAACATATTCGAAAAGAACGCCCTATATTAGTTTTGAACTCATGACCTGCGTTGTTTAAGATCGAACGTGATCGCCATCGGCTATTTGAGCGTCAATTCACTTGTCATTTTGTTTGGAATGAGTATAATACCTCGTCGAACTCTTGGTATAAATGGTTAAACAAATGAGTTTATAAAGTATATTTTGAATGATTTTTTCCTGTAAATCGACATATTTAACAATGTCAGAGCCCTCACCTGAAGTGGCTATAAATTTGGTTCTCATTTCATAATGGTTTCCCGAACCTCCTTCGTGCCATTCTTCATTTACAGTCCCAAACAGCAATGCTTATCGGTAATATTCCTGTGTCTCCGCTCCATCCTTTACCTTTTACCGACATTTTTCCCCCATTCATTCTTATTCCATCTTGCTAATTAATCAAATGAAAAGGTATTGTTGCCATAAAACACAGAACTCTGGAATAAAGTTGTACCTTTAGCGACGCTATCAATGGAGAAAAAGCGGGGTCCCGAACCAAAGTTCAGCTTCATTACTGAACCACTGGGTCGCCGTTTTGTATCCGTACATTATCGGATCAGACCACTCGGCGAACTTTACTAAAACACTATCCAGAGGGTAGTAGTGCACGATAACACCAATCGATAACGAAATATGCGTTTCCGGGCGAACGATTCAGGTTAATCCGTTAATGCTCCCGCGGATGTAAATGTCGCGGTGCGTTTGTGTGCGTTTATATTAAAGCTTTTGGACGGGGGGTTTTTGGAATAAGTTGATTTAAGGTGGATTTCCCTTTCAGAAGGTTTGAAAGGATGAAGGAAAGCCGCTATCTCGGAGCATATTATAATTAGTGTAGTATTTTTAGGGTGAATCGAATACCTCTTCAGAATAAAGGGGATATGAATTCGTTATACCAGCCGTTGCGTGCGGACAATAACCCTTCTTGGAGAAGATCTTGAAGAAGAACCCCTTCGCTTTAAACGGTACACAAACAAACCGCAGAGAACGGGTGTGGTTTATATTTTATTTCGGGAATAAGGATTACTTATTCCAGAAACGCTTAAACATTGGATTATGTTGTAAACAATTTTATGTATGCTTACCATCCTTCCTCTTTTGGGTTCATCTTGCAATTGAACTCTTCCCACCGAGAGTGATTGTAAACAATTACAATTGCCCCTTCTGTTTCTTTTAGAGATCTCTCTTCCGGTATTGAATTTTCGTGGTAAACGAACGGACAGACATGGACCCATCTGTTCTCGGCCGTAGTAGGAATAAACCACACTGGAATTGTAAAATGTATTCCATCTTCAGTCCCGTTCGCAAAACGATCGGTTGCAAATTCGTGGGGTTGCCCTGTGTGTGTGTGTCCTTGTTTGACCCAGTTTTGTTTTGGGCGGCGTGGTTCAGAATAACAAAAAAGAAAACGGAAAGAACGAGTGTGACAATCTTCCCCTGGGAACTTGCTATATTGCAGAAGAAGACGTAAAACTTTGAACTCCCTTCTTTTATTATGGGGATGCGATTTTATCGCTTTCGATTTCGGTTTGCCACTGGCCCTTCTCCCGGAGGGACTTGGGGTTTTGCTCCAACTTCAGTGCGTGCGCTTACCCTTCCTAACTTCCCGAGAATAGGGACGCCTGGCTTTTTGGGGTTTTGGATGTTTTGCTCGGTATCTTGTCGCTTTCGAAGCTCCTCTGGCTGATCCAAGATGTGCGTTGATCTTGTTGTAGTTATCCTATTTGTTGGTCGCTGGTTCGACTTTTTATGAGGTCAAAGAAGTAGCAGAACGTGCCCACCATAATATGTGAGCCCGCGAGGCAAGTTACTGCCATCCAGAGATAAACGCGAAAAAGAGGATCATTCAAGGGAACGTGTTATCCCGTTTTTTTCTCTTTCGATGGGGAGCAACAACACAAAGTTTCCAGATGCGAAGATATAAGAGCCAGAAGGACGGAAAAGAAGTGTTTCTACTGGTCCTCAATAAAACTGATTATCCCTTTTTCGCCTCTTTCCTCCAGGCGGGAAGTTTTGGAGGAGGATACCGCCGAAGAGGCAAATCGTATTACGCTCTCTCTCGTACGCGCAAACATATTTTGCTTGGGCGCCGCCATTCCCGGCGGGATTAGAACATAACTCCCGGCTTCCCGTTATGTTCGGTCGATTAAGCAAAGTTTTGGTCCTTCCTTTGCTATCAACATATTACATCAACTTCCCCAATTGCTAACCAGTTGGAAAACGGTTATTGGAGAGCTGCTAAAACTCCTTTTGCCACCATCATCTACTACGTCGTTATTTCACGTCGATGGGCAGACACACACTGTACGAGAGGAGGTGGCAAGTGTCTACTACTGCCATCCACAACCTTGGCCTCGTCCTTAACCGCTTTCTACATGACATCAAAACACAAGGAGAAGCGAAAAAAAACCCACACGCATAAATTCGTACCACTCGGCTTCTCGCCCATATGGTGTGTGGAGGTGGTGTGGATGAATTCGTTTAGCGTTGTTTTTTCGGTTTCGTTGAAGGAGAGATGATGATATCATCGTCATCATCATCATCATCCCCTCGTTTGTCTTCCAGGGGGAGTGGGTAGAGGGTCTTGGCTGAACCCGCGCCTGTGGACCGCTGCCGAGCCGACCAATATGTCTTCATCGTTTCGGAAATTGGAGAAAATATGATGAGATAATAAGCGCCTTCCGCGCTTCTGCCCTTTTCTTGCATGCCGCAGATCGCAGATGACCGCTCCCAGGGATGTATACATTTCCGTTTGTGCTTTTATTAGTATATTTTTCCCTGCATAGTTCTATTCACCACCGGCTGGTCACTTGTTAAATGGAGGGGACAGCAGCATCATCAGAATATGCAAAAGCCAGAGCGTGGTGATGATCATCATTCTTCTTTTAGCGAAGTGACGTCACGCTTCGGTGCGTTCGTTTCCTCCTGTAATTTGTTTTGGGAGGTTCTAGGTTGTCCCCATCAAATCTGCCGGTTGGAGCGGTTGATGTCGTTCGTCGGAGTTTTTTTTTTGTTTCAATACGCACAACAAAAAAGTTCTCCATTCAAGAGGAACTCAAGACCTAAAAATAGACACACACCGGTAACACGGCAAGCAGTAGGTGCGTTGTTTTGGTCCGTGATGCGTGAATTTTTCCGGCTTGATCATCGGTGAAAGGAGGGAAGCCGGTGTGTGTTGGCGGCGGTGGTGCTACTAGTAGTAATATGATTTATACAAGATGAGATCGCGTTGCGTTTTGGGTGTTTGGATTCGCCGCCAGTCAGCCATGCGATATGCGCGTGTGGGTTTGAAATTTATGGATTTCCATAACCCTCACACTCGAATGGTTTCAAGACATTGGAGATGATTGTTTTTCCCCCGTGATACCATGAACGCGCTGAATCTGTGCGGGATCGTTGATCCATTCGATCGGTGGACGTTTGTATCGTGTGTCTCGTGCAAGAGTTAGGTGCAAGATGACATAAGCGTGATGCAGATCGCTTGCGACGTCTATGCCTGATGCAGAATTGAGGATTTTATTTGTATATTGCACACAAAATCATCAATTTGCGAATACGCCTCACGAGGATGTTAATCTTACACTCGCCGCTGAACTTCTAGCAAATGAAACGCAATCGATTAGCGTGTTGGAGCAATAAATAAATTCATCCCCCCGGTCTACACACGCAAATAACAAACACAGTCCGTCTAGTTGCTTATTTATTTACGCTCGCTCATTCACTAGTCCCCGTACTGTTGCAACCGTTTTTTTTTTCGATTAGTCCTACTGACGTTTGTTTGATGTTAGTCTTGCAAAGAAGCCGCGCATAACGTCCCCCTTATCAGGAACAGTTGAGTTCTTTGTGCAGTACAATACACCCGCGTTGTTGCAATTGAGCGGAAATGTGCTCTAATAAATGTGCATTTATTGCGTCTCTTCGTGTTGTACTTTCACTGCGACAAACACACACGCTCGGATCCGGAAGATTGGATCCGGTACGAAACATCCGGGGCGAGACAGAGAGATCCACTCGATCGTTTAGTGATTGATTTTCCATTCACTTATGATCGACTGCTCACGTGTGCCCTTCCAATGACATTCTCGTGGTTTGTTGATTGAGAGGTTGGGCATAGTTTGGCGGTACTATTGCGGCCATGAATGAGCCACAGACATCACTGGTTACCGACCGACCGCCCATGTTGTACTACAGGAAGGATGTGAAGGTTTATGAAGCAAGAGCTGCCACCGTTTCCCTTCATCAGTGGATGAACATATTGGCGCAGCGTGGTGTCGGTTCGGTTTGTATAAACAAACACAGATAGCAAAACCCTGGACAAACGGCGTACATATACTCCGGCACTGCCCTTCGCTAGCTGTAGCGTATGTGGTTCAGTTCTTGCACTGTTTTACACGATACAAGGGAGCATTATTTGAAGGGATGGCGATGGAGGTTTTCTTGCCCTCCCTCTGTTGCTTCACGTTTGTGGGTGCGAAACTACAACGCATCGGCCGGAAACGATAAACAAACCCGCGGAAGCAAGGTCCCGCGCAAGTAAGAAGCGCGCTGGTACGGTTTTACTATCCGCGCCAAATGTTGCAATTGACGGGAGTTTCCTTCTAAACTTGTTGCTTCAAACCGTGTTTGTATTATAAGTTATACTCTTTTTTGTCATGCTGTGATGAAATGGAATAATCATTATGCAACTGTATTTATATTTTTTTTCCTTCATATCTTTACAATTATGTGTGTATTAATTGTACTTTTTAGGTAAAAGATAACAAAAAATAATTATTCAGTCATTTTTTACCGTTCCAAATCATCAAAACACAAACGATCAATTATGTATATTCTACCACATTCCACTCTGCCATCTTATCGTGCCCGGGATAAGATGTCGCCCTCTGATGATTAAGTCGAAAACCTAATTTAGACGGTGCCATCAGCACCGAAATTCCCACCGCCATTGCGTCCGCCAGACAAAGCAATTGCTCGGGGAAATCCTTTACGATATTCTTCATACCGTTTAGCCAATTGTTCTTTGTGTTGTTGAAATCATCCCGGTTTTTGTTTTTGCAACCACAAATCCAAAGTCTTGTGAACTCGGTTGAACATTCGAGCACAAAAATCACAAAAAAGCGCGTTAAAGTGCCGAAAAAATAACGTTTTAAATATTGCTCGTCGCCCGGTAGTAGTAGTGTAAGGGTCAATTACAGGAAACAGACTCAAAAAAGTTGCGACGGGTTTGTTTTGGCACTCACAAGAATTCAAATTAGATTCAAGCAATTAATGTGTAATGTATAACCCTCTTCCCCCTTTCGTCTGGGTCGCTTTTCCCTGGGATTTCCCTCTTTCCTTTTTTTGTTTTCTTGCTTGTCAAGAGTGATATAAATTTCGCTTTCACCCACCACCCAGGCTGCCCAGATAACCAGCGCACAGCATGTCTTCCCGGTTGGCAACAGCCGCGGCGGCAACCGGTGCCGAGTTTCTTTATTTAAAATGTCACCATTTGGTGTGCAAAAAAGAAAGGAAAACAGAAACATGTAAGCTGATCTTTCTACGATCAGCTCTCTGTCTCTCGTGTGCGCCACCGTTCGACGATAGGACCCGACGCTGAGGAAGGAAGGGTAAAAAGGTGTGAAAACGGGCGGTGGGTTGAAAAAGATCATTTAGTAGGTTGAGAAAATTCGCATCTAGCGACGGCGTGTGTGTACATGGGAGCTTCCGATTGTCGTCGTTACTAGGTTGAAGCGAAAAAAAAAGAACTGCGCTATCGTCGTCATAAATAGAACGAGAATGGCTCAAATTATTAGCACCGTCATAAGCATGAAGAGCGCCATCTAGGGAGGAACAACCTAGGGGGATCTCCAATGTCATTCTAAACCGGGAAGGCGTGATGATAAACCATGCTGAAGTCGGTTCGAGAAAAAAAAAACCTCATAATTGGCTATCTAGACAGCGAAAGAAATGTTGAACAAAAACAAAAAACACCTCCTCCGTGTGTTCTTGGTGTCTTCGCATCGTCATCCGGCGAAGAAATATGGAGACAACAGGGCAAAACAACCACACAACAAAACGGCACACTAATGACAACTCGTTCCCAGACGTGCGCGCCCTGTGGGGATTGATGGGTGTATTTTTGTGGTCCTATTTTTAGGACCTTGACAGAGAGCAGCAGCTAATGCGCGCCACCAGCCCGTTAAAGCCCTAAACCCATGCACTCTGTCCCCCATCAATCACCTATCGTTTGCTTCTTTGAAGGGCATACCATCATCACGGGGCGCGCAGACACGATGATCTTGGCATCTTGGCAGAAAAAGAAATAGTTTTACAAGGCTTGATCGCGCACGCTAGGGCAAGGCCATCAGTATCAAGTCTGAGTGGTGTTCCATTTCGCTCATCTTCTTTGTTAATAATGCAGGTGATTTTGCTTCGTACGTGAGGCCGCTGTACGTGTGGATTGAGTGAAAACACACACACACCTGGGGGTCAACCTGCAGTACCCTCTGGATAACTGGTGGCGCTAGAATGACGAGGCAAAGCGAATGTACTTTAAAGCGCTGTAATGTGTGTTCACAGAAGTGGCGAGGTGAGATGACTCATCGCAATTCGAGTGATAGCAATCTTGTGTGCCTACTGCCTGGTGCTGCTGCTGTTATTATGCTCTGACTGGATAGGGGACGGTGGCAACAAATAACTCACGTAATAATGATATGGGCTTGCTCGACGGAGGGAGAACTGATCGTCTGCGTCATCAATGTTCACACCACAGCGGTTGCAACATTGACGTGTCGCCGTTTGTCGCTGGCGCTAATTCACACCCCAGGACAGACAGACAGACAGTCAGGCATACACTTGTGATCGGTCTAAATAATGCTAAGCAAATGTTTGGCGGGTTATGAAAGCGACAAACCCAGGGATCGGTTGATTGTGGAGAATGGAACCAAAATTTCTCATGCGTATCTTGTTTCAACTTTAAACTGGTTGGGGTTTTTTTGTGGTTTGAAGAGAAGATCGTGTTCATATGGAAGTATCTTGTGAGTGATCTTGATCGTTTTTAATTGATTTCACATGATATTGTTTGCGTTTGTCATTGTCGCTTTAGAAGTTTTGCCCTGGAAATGATTATCGTTTTTTTGGAGCAGGGCTCTGGGTGAAGGTTTAATGTCGAAAATTGGTTCTTTTAGCTGTTAACGCATTAACGCTCAATTAAATGATCTATAAGTGCTTTTTTGTTAGATGTTGCGTGAGAGTCTGTAGAGCAGAGTATGTATGTAGTGTAGGTTTGAAAAGTATTGAGGTCTCATTTCGTATTCGTTAAGCTTATCAGCTGCAATCGACGATGACAGAGCAGCTGTGTATGATTTTTACAATCGTTTTAAAGCGTTATCATCGTCGCATACCTTACGTCTAACAACTCATCGTTACCTGTGATGATTGTGTAGCTCGTTACTTACGCCTGAGTGTGAAAGATATGTAAAAAAGTCCAGACTTTGTAATGGTTAATTTTATTGGGAACATTTTTGTTACTCTTTTTATTACTCAATAAATAGCTTATAAGAGGCTCAATATTTGTCCAAACATATATTTAAAAGATTTTGCTATGTCAGCTAATAAATATTAGAATTCCAACTTGTAGTCCTCCTCCAATCTCTAAAATCGCTAGAATTATTCCTGTAACACTCCTTCAAAAGGTGCTTTACCTTTAAGCCCCATCTGACCTGAATGTACAGCGTTTTCTTCGGCCTGTAAGCTGCAGCTACTGCTGCCATACATCACTCAAATCTGTGGCACAAAATCTCAAGAATTTCGTCTTGAAAACCGCACCCGAAAAGTGTGCGACCTTTCGCGCGTTGGCTGCACGAAATAGGACCAAGAGCCGTGTCCGTTCTCACCTTATCCGCTGTTTATTTATTCTTCACTCACCAAAAGCCTTGTGTGTGTGATCGTGAATCTTGTTGCTGGTCGGGGCACAGCAACACCCTGCTCACAGAATGACAACACGACCGATCATACATTTGCCCAACCCGCCGAGATCACCGTGTCCCGCAGGAGGCGTTGAACTTCACCGTTGTGTGTGTTTGTGTGAGCTTCTGGGGCGGGCTGGCAAATGGGCAACCTCACCTTGCTGCTGCTGCTGCAATCTGCGTCCGGTTAGAAGGACGCTCGCACCGCGCGCCAGCAGAATGTTTGCTCGTATGCAAATATGCACCGATCGGCTATTTATTAGCGCAGAACGAACCCCTCGTTTCGCGTTGCTATCTCGTTGGTTTTACTTATTCGCACCACGTAGCACCACCGCCACACATCGCCGCTGCTACTGCAGTTTTGTCGCGCTAATCAGAAGCGTAACATGCTCAGCGGCGGGACAAAACATCATCATCATAAGCCAGAATAGTAATTCTGAGGTGAATGTGTGAGTTGTATGTGTGTGCACGCATCCTGAATGAATGGATGCGCGATGCGACATCTTGTGCAGTTTCTTGCCACCGTCGCGAATCACCATGGCATGGCAGCATTATGCGCGCGGCTATGTACGCTCGCTGGGTTATTTCTGTACCGCGTGTCCAGCCCCCAGGAAGGCCCTGGGGGTTATGTTGGTGGGCTAGGACGGCGGGCTCGAAGAGGAGGAAAAAATGTTCGCGTTAATTTATGATGCCACCCCGACGGCGAGGGAGAGGTCATTTCCTTTGCGCGGCGAGTTCAACGTTTTGTGAATGCGCGAAAGCAAATTGAAGGTGGGTTTTTTGTTGTAGTTGTTGTTGTTCTTGTGCCTGTTTAATTTAGCTGATAATGGGTACAGAAGAAGAGCAGCTTTATGCCGTTCTAGGGTTGTTTTGAATTGGCCTGCAGCGCAGAGGTCATGAACCGATTTTATTGGGAGTTAGTTAATAATTGGCATTTTTAAGGGTTTTTTTATGTTTTAATCAGCTTGCTTTTTTTTTATTTTTCTAACATTGGGGACCTTCAAGATTCTAGCCAGCTTTTTGTATGTAGTTTGACAGTTGGAGGCTGAAATCATGTAAACACTCCACACAAAACCACACACAAAACTAGCCTGTAATTTTCAGTCTAGATTATAGACCTCAAAACTAGAATTAGATTCGAGTACCTGCTCGAAAAAATGGTAAAACAAGGTGGTGTTTTCATTTATCCCAAGGTGCATAGAATCTAAGTATATGTAGACCAGGAGTCTCATACCATGCTTTTTAAATCCAAATTTGAAGATCGCTGTTTGACAGGACGGGTCTAATAAATGTATTAAAAACTTTTCAAGAAACGAAAGACATAACTAAAGATTTATGTTTTACGATTTTTTGCACACGTTTTGTCAAATTGCATATTAAAATGCTGCGTTTTCACACTAAACAAACGACAAAAAATTATAAAATTCTACACACTTTTACAATCATTGTGTCGTCTCAAGTCAAGGAACCCTAGTACAGTACATCCAGTTCAATTTTTAATGAATTTTAATTTTAATTTCAATTTCTTTTATTAAGATTAAAATTTTAAACTTCTGAATGTGGTTATAATGAAAGGTCAAAATTACATAAACATAGATCACTTGGTTACGAAATAATGCAGACATTTGTTTTAGCGCATTAAACTATTTAATTAAGCATTAGGCTGGTTTGGTCCCTTTTTTATTCCTTTCCGACGCAAAAAAGCAATGACCAATTTTCACCAATGGAAACACTCTCAATTTCAACACCGATCAATCTATTTTATGGAGTAAAATCTAATTTCGAAGCTACGACCTGCATACGACTGCTACCGTGTACCGATCATAACCCGCTCGTCAATCATACGTTTTACTCGCGGTGGCAACAAATCTCTGCTGCGTTTTTCCGTTCGAACCACGGTTTCAACCCATCACAATAAATTGCGCTCACGTTGACCTTGTGCTCAATTGATACGCACTCTCGGCAGACACTCTCGCACGCAAACTAGACAAACGAGGGAGACCCCACTGTTTATATGGGACCCCCTTTCTATTATCTATGCCTGTGTGTGTGTGTGTGGCTGTCTTGCAGCATAGTTACGCACACCCCCATTTTCAAACAAACTAATAGGAGGAACATTTGTGCTATTTTAGCGGGGACAAGAAGGGACAAGTTTTGAAGCGAACGGCGAAATTGTTCGACCCTCATACGTATGAAGTGTGCGTGTCTGGTCGGAGTTACGCTCCCGCATGTGCGCCAGTTTTGCCAGATTTAAACTGTTTGTGTGTCCAGTCGCTCGGGGTAACCACCACAAGCACACACCGTGTACACCCTCCCAGCATAAGGGGTTGTTGCGTGTTTGCAATTTTTGCAATCAAATGCTCCCATCGAAACGATCGCGCATAAAGAGCCCGGGTTGTTTGTACCTTAGTGTCCTCGTGTCCTGCCGCCGCCGCCAGAGCGTAACGCGAACAAATTGTTTGTAAACGAAGCGCTGTTCCTGCTTAGCGTGTGCCGTCTCGATCGTCTGATTTTTGCAGCACCAACAGCAGCAGCAGCAATCCGTTTCAAAAAGGGATCATAAAACGCGCTCTGCTGCTGCTGCTGCTCGACTTCTAATCGAGGACGACTGTTTCCTCACCATGGTTGATTGATTTCTCGCGTGTTTAGTACCGCCGTTGCGAGTACGGGAGAAGGAAGAGGTCCGTTTCTCTTACCGGGGAAGTGTAAAGCGGCTTTGTCTGCCGTTTGAAAGGTCACGTGGTAGGTAAAGATATTACAACCCTACCCATCGTGTACCATGAACTTGAACTGTTGGAGGCACTGTGAGGAAATTATTATAAAACGATGGAAGCATACGTAAATTCTCTAAGAACATAAAACGGAAATTCGTTGAAAAAGGCAGCATAAGCTCGTCCCCTGCTCTTTATTTATTCACCCCAAACATCACCCCATTCCCGGGGCAGTACAACATAATCAAAAATGTTGTTTCCATCCGTATTTTTTTCTTCTTCTTCGATTGCATAAACATAAAACACACCCCCAGCCAGTTTGGTGAAAATCGATTTTCCTCGATTTATGATACCAATCAATATGTGTACCCGGCCCCAATGATGATGTCTGCCGTTGCCGAAATTTTTCCTTCACTCCCACTCGCACTCGTTGAGGTGGCATTAATGCGGGGCGCAACTTGACTAAACACAGGGCTCGACCAAAAAGCAAAGGCAGAGACTGCACGGCCAGAACTGTTTACATTGGCTGAAATAATAGGGCAAAAAATGAATCAGTTGCACAGACACACACACACTCACACACCTGATCGATATTCGATCAAATATTTCGAATTTTGGATAAACTGGCAACGTTTAGGGTTTGGTCTGTGTGATTGTAAATTGTATCGGTCTTTGATGCTTAGGCATTGCTTTGGCAGCTAATGCTTTCACAACGCTATTAGAAAAAAAAACTCAACGGCTACTCATTTAAATAGAAAGGTCAATGCTCCTCTAGCCCTGAAGGCTCAATTTAGCTCTGCACACTCAATGCAGCTCCGCTCGTTCTATAGAAATTCGTACTCTCAATCGTAAACCCAATATACCTCCTCGCGCTCATTGTAACTCTGCACTCTCGATCGAGCTCAACACGTTCCATGTAGCTCTGTATGCTCAATGTAGCTCTGTATCCTTAAATTAGCTCCGCAAGCTCAGTTTTGGCGCTGTAAGCTCATCGCAGCTCCATGTCGCTCAATGTAGCTCAGGCAAATCAATATTGCTAATTTACATTTTTTGGTTAGTATTCGCAACATTACATGCCTTAACACGGCTTTTCAAGGTTACATATTTCATATATTGTCCATAACTTGCTACGCTTTCTGATTTGGTTTCTTTTATACTGATAAAACATTTGCAGAGACCTTTGTATAAATGCAATCATGTAGTGAGCTCAGAGCTCTCACTTGAAAAAGAAGAGACCTCGCTTGGTACAAAACGAAGGTTTTAACGCTCGGTACAAAACGCTAAAATTGATTCAAAGGGTGTTCTACTATTTACAAAAATAATCGAGGCGTTGTTTGTCTAGTTTGTTCGAATCTTCCTCCTCCATGTGTATCTGTATCACTTTGTTCGAGCTATTTATTTTGTTCGATGTTAGTCAGACCACTGCCTCAGTTTGCGTGCAATCAAAAATGACTAAAGCTATTTTAGTGCCACTGCCACTGCGCGCGACGTACGAATAGTTTCCAGCCTATTTGGACGATTCGATCAGTAGGGGTGTTTAGTTGAGAGCAATTTTTCCTTTTCTTTTTAAATTCATTCAAAGACGCTTAGACGGCCTTGGTGTATGCGATCGCGTTTGTTGGAAGATTTATGGCACCACTCGAACCGGCTCGGCATGAATTCGACCCTCCAAACGGTGAACGCACATTGATACGTTCACATAAAAGTAGATCCATTTTTTTGGTGCGTTGTCATATTTTGTCATTTCAGCACTTTTCCACGCCCGAGGTGTGTTTGTGGAGGACACACCAACAGCAGCAATAGTTCTGGTCGTTGGTTTCGGTCGTTGCTTTACCCCGAGACATTGTGCTGACATTGAACTAGAGGAAAATGGCATTCACACGACGGCGGTTTGGTTTTGGCCGCTGGCCACGCGCGGAACGGCATTCGAAAAGCATCTGCGGCAGCAACTCGGCGTTTTCCATTTCGCTTTCATATTTGTATGTGTTTTTGTTTTGTTTTTCACTCTTGTTTCACAAATGTGTTTGTGCACTTTCTGTTTCTGTAACCTTTTTTATTTCTTCACCTCTCCTTCACCTTTCTTTATCGATCTTTTACACACCATGAGGTTTTGGGTTTTCTCGCGTTTTTCGCGGCCATTTAATGCGCTATCATTTATCGGAACTCCGGGGCTGGTCTTCCCCTTCCTTTCACACCTTTAATGGCATTGGATGCAGAAGGAAAGTTGGTCGAGTTCGATCGATTGTGGACAGTGTGGCGATGATGTGAGTCATTTTCGAGGCGTTTATGGTCGATTTGGCGGTCGTCAGCCGATCGAATTCGATAGCTTCATAGTGTGCGGTAGTGTGGAAAGATGTTTTTTTTAATACATTTTTTCCGATTGGAAATGAATGAAGATTGTTTTTTCGTGCCTGGAAAACTGAAAACCCCGGCAAAGCACTACAACGGGGAAGCCAATTGTGGTGGTGTGGATTTCTAAATTGCAACTTAAATTGTCATTTGTCAATAGGCACTTTTTGGAAAGTGTAGAAAAGGAAAGGGGATAAAATAAAACGACAATAAATGCATTGAATTGTACTCATCTTTTAAAAGGTTTTTTGCTTTATTTTTGCGAACTTGTCGTGCCTAATTAACATGTTCATGCTTTATGTGTATTTAAACATAAATGTACAGATAAATACAGATATTAGAAAAAAAATCTACTCATTAAACTTCTATGACCATTTAAACATAAGTTCATAAATGGATGCAGGGTTGTAGAACCTCGTCTTATATTCTTCACTTTTTATATCTATATATAAAAAAATGAAGTCGCTTTGAAGACGTCTTTCAAAACCAATCTGCACATTAAGATAGAAATGTCTTCATGTCTAGCTCGAATTTTTTCACATTTAAAACTCTCATTATGATTCTATTTATTCAGCAAAGTAATTTATAACGAAGAAACAATAATATCACTGACACACAATCTATCCGCTTTAAATAATATTATTCTGTCAGAACAATTCGCCAACAAGTCATATCTCCCGCCACGCCTCTATCATCGACTTTGGCGTTAATGTTTATGCGTTTGCGAACGCTTTATTAAAAAGTAAACGCATGGTGTTTTGCCTACCATTTTCCCGGACATCTCCCTCAGACCAGCGGGGTAGCAGGCTAAACACCGTCTCTCTCTCTCGTAGTGCGTAAGATATATTGTCCCCGGTTCATTTCCATACCAGCTGCCCTTATTATAACACGGAAAACAACTTACTTTGCCCATTGCCTTCCTTGGCTGGTTGCTTTCTGCTTGTTTTGGAGAGCGCTAGCACTAGCACACATTTGAAGATACCTTCACTTAACACGCTCTGTGCCGAGGTCTGCTTCGCGGGAAAAATTTGGGTCATAAATTAATGCCTTCACCACACCACAGTCGCGCGCCTTAACAACACTAGTAATGGTCTCTGGAATTTTGAAAGAGGAGAAGCGGAGGAAGCAATTTTCCCAGTGGAGCTATTATACCAATGCTTAAGAGCTTAGCCGCTGCGCTGCCAAAACCATCACCACTGTAGCCCCATAGTAGTTGGGAGAGAGGCATCTTCAGAGCCGAAGATTCGATTCTACCTTAAAGAGATGTTTTGGTTGGAAGGTTTTGGCTAGCTATATTGTTAGCGCGTTTGCTTTTTGTGCTACAAAAAGCGGGGATAGATCGATGCACGCGAATGGCACGCGGAAAACACAGTGAAACTGTAAAGTAGTTCAGTCGTGAAACGAAACAACTTAAATCGTTCCATGCCAGCGTTGCTGCAACCATTCTACCAGGGGGAAAAGCTAGAAGCAATCTTTCCCAATCACCGGGCTTTTGCATTGAGCCTTAGAATTTCGGGATGGGATTTAGAACTCAATTGATTAGTGGAAACTCCTGCCCCAAATTGAGTTATCTCAGCGTTTGGTGTTTGAGGGACCTTTTTGTTCGGAGAGGCTTTTTCCGAAAATCCCTCCCAAAGCTTTGGTATCTGCTTGCTTGCGTTCCTCTGCCCCTGTTGTGTAATATCGTGAAATAGGTTTGTGAACTGTTGGCCTTATTTGGAAGCATAAATGCCTCTTTCAACGCTGAAATACTTTTGAAATGAAAATCACAACGCAAAAAGGGCGTGCGTGTGTGTGAGGTATTTTGTTGATGAATTATTAATAAAAAAAGACTGAAATTATTGCGGTGTCCGCTACTGGAGTCAATACATTTTGACGTCCAAAGTAGTTGTGTGCGTGTGTGTTTGTGACTCACGATTGACTTTGATCAATTACAACTACCCGTGGTGAATGCAATTTATTGTCAAAAATGGGAAAGAATTTTCTCATTACAGCAATGCATTGAAAACCCCACCCAGGGAGAGGGACACTTGTGGTTTTCATGCTGAAAATAAGCGCTTTTATCAGTGGTCTTTGAATTGCTGTCAAAATGTTGTGGTTTTTGTTGCGTATGTTTTTGAGCGCGCGAAACAGAACGCTCCAAAAAAACCCCTTGCCCGAATGATTGATGTAATTAAAATAGTAAGAAGAAAAGGCTTAAAGAAGAAGAAGAAATTTGTAATAAAATCGAAAAATTAATATGTTTTATATTTTTGATTACAGTACTCATTCTCTCAATTTCACATGTTCGTTTTATCGATCCACCATCGTCCAGCAGTGTGTGGGAATTTAATTTTCCAGTTTTTATTTTTAATTATTTGCTCACACGCCACAAAGTAACAACCAAAAAAACCACTTGACACTTGATGTCAAAAGAACAGGAATTTTGCAGCTCAAACGATGCCGCCCATTTCGGGCGTGGGAAATAAGGCCTTATTACAGACTAACAAAAAGAATGTGTGTGTTTGTGTATTCTGATAAATTAATTAATTACAAGAATTGAAGAGAAAATGCCCGCAACAAACCCAACCACCCATCCACTGCAAAATGATGGTAATAAAGGACATTGGAATTTTCCGGTACACAACGTGAAATGAACGTACCGGAATGTTTTCGGGTACATGAATGTCACCAACAACAAATTGTGGAGCATTCTTTCGCCAATAAAGAAGAGCCAACCAATTTCCCGATGGTGGTGGAGACGCATGGTTCGTTGTGGAGAAGAATGCTGTGTATAAAACCGAACAACGCGGTGGGATTATAATTCAAACGATGAAAGCTGACACGGCTCACGAGTCCCGTCTTTTTGAGTAACCGCCCTACATGCCACTTGTTGATGTGTTTCACTTTATTCTTTGCTGCATCCAAACTGCATCCAATGCCATCATCATCACACAGCACCAGCACCCCGTTAATACTCGATTGGGCAATTTGTTTCGGCATTCTTTTTGGTTATGCTGTTTTAATGTTAAATATGCGAACTCCCGCACTCAACGACAACAACAATACTGGAACAGGTAGTGGGTAAATGTATTCTGCAACCTCAACACGTACCTGTGGGAGGTATGAGAGGTGTACGGGGGGACGATTGGGCCGCTGACGGGGCAGCCCGTTTTGCAGCCCGTCGATATTTATCGGATTAATAATTCATAATTCTTAAAATTAATTTTTACTGCACATAATTTATTCAATTACCACCGTGTCGGCAGAAGATCTTCACCCACGGGCACCCACGGGTGGGTCCCCTTACGTACTAAAGCTCGTCCCAGACTGGGGAAGGGGATTAACACATCACTCGCCCACGGCTAGTTGGTGGCGGTGTGGGATGATTGGTTGGTAATATTGATTGCAAATTGGGAACGTTTTTGAAATAATATCGATTTTATTGCTGCATTTCAAAGTGAGAAATGTTATTTTATGGTGAATTGTATTGCGTTGAAATTGTACATAAAAGGAGTCTAATTATAGCTTCGCCATTCTTCATCTCTCTTTATATTGCGCAGTTTAGCCATAAACAAATTCATTGACATTAATCGCAATATGATGGTTTATTTTTATTTCCAAATTTCAAATTAACAAAAGTGTCCAAAAATACCCCGCAAAACAACAATGACGCTCCAGTGACGTCAGCGGCTCGCCTTTCCTTTGTGATGTAAAATCAATTCTAACAACCGCACACAACAAATTGGCTTCTATTGTCGCCTTTACAAAGGCCCACTTGCTGCCTTTTGGCCCTTGCCAACCACTCCACTTGGCGCGTTGGGCACGTGTAGTGTGTGTGTATTTATGCGTTGCCTCCAAACTAGTGATGTGCTCTCTAGAGCGTACCCACGACTTCGATCCGACTTCGGCTATTGTTAGTCCGATTCCGATTCCTTTAAAACCACTAGTTCTGCCCAGAGTCGGAGTCGTCCGGAGTCGTCCGGAGTCTTCTGGAGTCTTCTGGAGTTGTCCGAAGTCGTCCGAAGTCGTCCGGAGTCGTCCGGAGACTTCTGGAGTTGTCCGGAGTCGTCTGGAGTCGTCTGGAGTCGTCCGAAGTCGTCCTGAATCTACAGAAGTCGACAGAAGTTGACAGAAGTCGGAGTCATTCGTAGTCGGCCGGAGTTGAAATTATCGGGGTCGGATCGGAGTCCACTCCAGAATTTTGCCTACTTTACCCATCACTACTCCAAACCGTCAACGTTGAACGACATTTCGCATCGACATTGGACCATCATCATCACAATGATTCCACGGGCCCGTTTTACACTTCAACCGACCGATAATCTAGCCCTACAGCGGAACGTTACTACTTCTTGTTTCCACGAACGTCATCCGTGCGGGAATGGGTGATGATTGTTATAAATTGAATTAAATCTTTCCTCTTCTCCCGACTGTCGGCCGGCCGTCTTTGGAGCAGTTGAATCGAACTTCCCTGTATGACACACACGAGCCAAATATTAGCCTGGTTGGGTGCGCGCTACTACGCTTAATCTAACGCGCCGCGCGGCGTCATCGACAGAAGAAGTGTTGGCATTTTGCAGCTCTCCCAGGTCTCCCGGTGGCCTTTCGGGGTTCACGATGTTGGCGGCGGTATCATGATGGCGTGTAAGTGATGAAGTGAAATTTATGACACTCACATCGTACACACCGTCATTAGTTTTGCCCCAGCGGCTTAAGAGGTGACTAGGAAGTTCGCAACGGCGTATAGGGATGAGATGTAGGAAATGGATCCCGCTCGTGGCAAGTTTATTGGATTTAGAGTGGAGCGAAGAAAGGTTACGCTTTATTGGTGTCTTGTGGCGAACGACAAGAGCCTAAGTGGCTGGTTATTTTATTAGTTGGTATATTAGTCTTGTTGTAACTATTTAATCCCCACTCCCTGCTGACTCCAAGGATTTTTGTATCGATTAATTTTCACTGTTTCGCTCACTGGGTAATTGTTTCCTGAATTCCAAGCAAGCAAAATAAGAAACAGTAACACCCCCGAACACCCAATACCATTCAATCAAATGTGCCCCTTTTCCTGTGTGTGTTTCCCTTGTACCACTAACACACCATCGCCAGGCAGGCGTCTCGCTTAATCCACCTACCAGGGTGCAAACGGAGCCAAAATAATTGTCGATCAGAAACGCGTGTGTAATGCGCCACAACACCACCTTCCCGTGCGTGTCCGCTTCAAATCATCACGGACTGGCATCGTGATTTCCCTTCCCTGTGTCTGTCTGTCTGTACAGTCAAACGTTTGGCATTCTGCCAATGCACGGAAAGTGGAAGTGTTCGGCTCTGTCATCTCGTGCACGGGAACACAACGGGCAGACAAATGGACAGACAAATCACAAATGCGGGGGTCGATTTGGATCGAAACTGAACACCGTTTTTTCCGCTGTTTTGGTGGAAAATTGGATCGACACGTAAAGCTTTTCTTTCCACTTTATTATACGGTCGGTTTGTGTGAATGTGGGCCAAACGTTGCAGCCGATGTTGCTTTGTCGATTCTTCAAAGTTGATTCTTCAAAGAGGGGTTCAGATTGTTAGCTGTATTTAAATGTGTTATTAGTAGTTTAAAAGACATTTTTGATCGATTACTGCATAAATAGAGAAATATTATAAACCTTGATCAGTACCCATGTGACATTAGGTCCAAATTGTTATTCCATATCCGACTCGACTAGTGGCTCGAAACACCTGAAATCGTGGATTTGTGTGAGATCGACTTTATTAAAAGCGCCTAGATAGAACAAAAAGGTCGCATTACAGTCGATTATAAAGGGTTTTTTTCTAAAACTCTGGCTTAAGGTGTATGTTACAGGGATTTTTCTCGAATTTTCGATAGTCCGTGCTTATTTAATGCCAAAAATTTAATAAATTCGTTTGTTCTGGATGTTTTTTTTCTATAAATATTCAACGGCTCAAACGGACTCGAACGACTCAATTAGCAAAATTACAACCAATCAACAATTAAATTGAGACGTTTTTTTATGGTTAGGATTAACGAAATTCAGGGAATGGAATATAATGGTCACTGTGAAACAAATAATTCTGTAAAAAAATGCCAAAAATCATGATCAAAGCTGTTGAAGACTTGCTGCTAAAGTTGCTGTTGCTGTGTTCCTGTTCCTACAACTGCTTACCGTAAATTCATTAATATTAAACCAAAAGTGCAACATCGCTAATCAAATGCTAACATCAATCCATTCTTTAGTGACGCTTTAATTGCAACAAAATATACCTCAACAACAGTGCATTAGTAAGTGAGATTGTTTATGACAGTTCAAAAAACCGCCCCGAAATTCGTTCAGTGACCAGCAGGGAAGCAGCAGCAGTAGCGGTGGAACACAAATCAAATGAAAACTCCAAGTGAAAGGACAAAGCGTTTGCTTGTCGTGACTACCGTGCCGCCATCGGCGGGCGCCGCATTCCTGCTGCCCGGCGGCGATCAGATGCGAGTTCGATCGTGAAGTGCTGCAGCCTTGCCCAAAACCCAGCAGCCCAGCCGAGGTTCGCGTCTTATTGCCGCACTACTCCAGGCGCCCCAGTGTAAATTTTGCCACTCACCGGTCTCCGTCAGCTATTCAAACCAATCAGAGGGCCGCGCAGAGAGATATAGCGTGTTATTTAGTGTTTAGGGTAATTACACAGTGTGCAACAGTGACAACTCGCCCTTCAAGCGCGAACCAAGCCAACAAGTGCCTGCGCTAGTCTCTCAGTGAATCGGAGGCAACATGTTCTCCTCATTGCCACCGAGCGCCACCGGCGGCGATGTCGTAGTCGGCAACGTCAAGAAAGGTCCCAGCAATTGGTTCTGGTCGTTGCGCCGTCAGCCGAAGCCGAAAAAGGCGATCCTCGAGCCGGACAAACCGCTGCAAAAGAGCTGCGTCGATCTACCGTCCGCCACTACGAACGGGGGCTCCCCCGGTCCGTTCGGAACCTTGACAACCCGGCTCGATGAGGTGGTGTCCACCAGCAGTTCCACCATCGAGCGTCCCTCACCCGCCTGTACGTGCGAGTACGTGCAGGTGTTCGAACCACCGGAAACGACGGGCAGCATCTCCACGACTGCCACCATCACGAAGACCGTGTCCCGGCACCACCAGCACGCCGACAAACTGCTCGAATCTGCCTCGTCCGACAGCAATCTTGCCTTAAGCTCTGCTGCCTCCTCTCCGTTGGAGGGTGCTGCCAACGGGCTGCAACCGTACGCGACGAACAGTTTGCGGCGCCGGAAGGAACAACAGGTCGTGTACGGTGCGAAAACGGTCACAACCGTCACGAAGACGACCGTACTGAACCGTCAGCGGACGTACCGGGTGGGGCTGATCTTCAGTGATAATGGAGAGCTGCTGAACAGTAACCTCGACCTGCGACAGCTGGTGGAGGAGAGTAAGCGCAACTTCCTGAACGCGCTCGAGAACGGTGGTCCGGTGGGGGGAGATGGTTCTGCCATTCCACCACCGCCCCGGTTAGCGCAAGAACCGGCCAAAGAAGCTAACAACAACGAACGGTTAAAGGAAGCTGCCCGACGTCCCG
This sequence comes from Anopheles bwambae, assembly GCA_007018985.1. Classification (NCBI taxonomy): domain Eukaryota; kingdom Metazoa; phylum Arthropoda; class Insecta; order Diptera; family Culicidae; genus Anopheles; species Anopheles bwambae. The sequence continues at coordinate 24,264 of SIXB01002803.1, forward strand.
AGTTGCAGCAACAGTTTAGCATACTGGACGACAGCAACTTTGACTTCATCGATGACAGTGCCGATCTGTTCAACCGCAACTACCCGCATCAGCCGCCGCCGGTGTCGGCATCATCGGGCGGGCTAGAACCAAGGTCACTGGTCGCAGCGGCAACATCAGCGGGGGGAGCAGCTTCGACGTTCCCCATTACCAAAGTATTGCGTATGTGCAACAACTGTAAAAATAGAAGTAATCTAGTCTACCAGCGAAGCTGCTCCCAGCCCCATCGTAAGGTAATTGGCAATGTCGATTAAATACGGAGGGGAAAAAGGGGGATACATCAACAATTGACGTCTGGGAATGGTGAAGCTTTGCTAAAAATATTTCATTTCATTCTACGTTTCTTTTCCAAATAATAATGAATTTGTTTTCCTTTTCCACAGCAAATCAACGATGAGCTGAACGAGGTCGAGTCGGAGATGAAAGCCCACGAAAGCAAGGAGGAGAACAAACATTCCAACAAAGACAAACAGATGGCGCTGGGGCGGAAAAAGTTCAACATGGATCCAAAGAAAGGTATGGATGAAAAGTTTTGTACGCCGAGCGTTGGAAGCTTTTGTTTGGGCGTGTTTCCGCTTTTGTTTTTGTGCGAAAACTTTCGCCCCAGGTGGTTGGCGTTGTTTAGGTGTTTTAGAGAGAGAGAGCGCTTAAGGACTTTGGTGCGAGTTTTTCGAGTGAAGAATTTCTTTGGTTCCTCGGTAGTTATGCGTCTTAAATTCATCGTTTTCCCAATTTTATTTAAATTATTAAATATTTTGGTTGATATTTTGAACCTAAAATCGTTCAAATTGTGAAGCATTTGGAGCACTTTCGAGCTTGCTCTCTCACAAACCCCTCCAGAAATCTCCAGGACGCTATCATATATCATTATTAAACCAATATCATCTTCCATTTCCAATTACGAAACAATTAAGTGGTACCATCACACACAACTCTTCTTCTGCCGCTCCTGCAACAGCCATCAGAAGCATTAATCATTGCGCGCTGCGTGTTGTATCTCAACCCTCCATGTAGAAGTAGTTGGTGTGATATATGCGCGCTCTCCCTTGGGCGTTTCAGATTCCCCACCAGAAGAAGATTCCCTGGTGGCGGTGGTGGTATCCAAGGCTACTTCCGGGGCGCATACAGAAACCATTATCCCTTTGGCAAGAAGAGGTTCTGCCCTTACCCACCCAGCACCATCGATGAATGATTGTCTTTATTCGTTTAATTAAATTGTCCGCATCCGTTTCGATGGTGGAGGATGATGGTTCAGGTTCCTTTCCCTCAGTTCAGGTTGAACAAAGCGACGTTCGAACCTGTTGCTCCTAAATGGAGCAATTAAGCTTGTACGGCACGGAACATGGTACGGCGGACACTATAGACGAATAGTTTCGGATCGATTCAAACCTGACGAAGGAGCAGTGTGCTGGGTTCCACCGTACACACACGACGGTCATGATGGGTGCGTTGCGTTCTAGAGAAGTTGTCAGGAAGAGTTGTTCGACTAGTTTTGCCACTCCGCTCTCTCTCATTCTCCGCTGGACCTGAGATGTGGAGGGG
>SIXB01002804.1:0-26082 GCA_007018985.1 Anopheles bwambae
GCTGAATTACCAAAATAAAGCTAGAGCAAGACATTTACGAGAAATTAAGCAGTTCAAAGAAGACATTGTCAAAGAGGCAATTCATTCAACGGCGATCGATATGCAAAATCGTGAAAACACCACGCTCTCTTCTTCCATGAACACACTTTCGGCTGTTTCTATAAATATTCCAGAGTGTAAACCAATCACTAATACGGAAGAAATCGACCGCAAATCCTTCAAAAATTGGAAAGATTTGTTAGAAGCATCAATGGACCTTGCCGGTATTACTGATGAGTATACCAAAAACAATGTTTTTAAAGTAAAGGCAGGACCTATGCTGCTAGAGGTCCTAGACTCGACTCCAATACAGCCATTATCTGAGACATAAAACGCCCCATATTCAAACGCTATGAAGCGGCTGAACGATTTTTTCGGTTCTCGAGAATATCGCTTGGTACAGCGGCAAAAGTTAAGGTCATTGACGCAGGACACGGAGGAGTCGGATTTAAAATATCTTAAGCGAGTGATAGCTACAGCTAAATTGTGCGATTTTGACGAAGAAAAACTCATGGAAGGTGTGACAGAAGTTATACAACTACATGCGCTCAACGCCAAAGTGCGAGAAGCAGGTAGAAAGATTCTTCGCAAAGGAGGTACCCTAGCTGCTCTGGTGGACAAAATTCGAGGATACGAAGCGAATAAGACAAACGAGGAAATTTTCAAGAGGACACATCAGACAGCATCAGATTTCAGAATAGCGGCGGTTGCACGAAGCGGAGCTGAATCAAATTCCGCTGCTGGATCCGCAACGGTACCGCGGGAAAGGAACTTTGATTACCAAGGACAATCCAGCTGGAGAAATTTTGGGAATCCCAGCAGTAAATATGGACGAAATAATTCAAGATTCGATAATAAGTTCGCACCCTGCTGGAGATGCTCCAGTATATTTCATGTACCATCAAAGTGTCATGCAGCAAATAAGGTCTGCCGAAACTGTAAGAAAACAGGTCACATTGAACGCGCTTGCCGACAAATACCGACACCATCAAACACACTAAAACGTCGGATCAGCCGGTACGATGAAAGATCCGTAAATACAAAGAAAGTCGCCACAGTGACTAAAGATGAGGAGCAAAAGGAAGACATGAACGTCGTAAGTGACTATTCATCATAATCCATCTTACCCGATTGAATTTTTATCTACCCACGTTGTGAATTTGATAAACCATATTTTATCTGAAGGAATAAATAGGAGTGAACTATAAAAAAAAAGAAACAAAAAAGCCATTAACATTATTGACTATTGTTCGCGCAACGCGAATGTTCGCGCAACGCGAATGATAAGAACTCAACCCGTTGGTAAACACAACAACACAAGTGTCATTTTGCGCACAGACGGCGAAACGGGAAGCGGGTGTCAAAAACCACATGGCGATACAGTAGCAGCGAATAAAGAACTCTACATTTTCAACAGAAAAAAAAACCCAGTGTTATCACTTGAGTTATCCCATCATTTTGGTCCTTCGAGTCGCGGATCGACGATTGATCATCATTTGGTTCTTCGAGCAACGAATTGTGGTCATTCGGAGAGTGTAAACAAAAGAAATGGCAGAGGCACGTAAGGTAAAGTCGCTGCGTATCCAGCAAACGGCCACGCAACTCTCTATACAGGCAATTCATACATTTTCCAAGTCTTATAACAAAGAAACGCAAAGAGCAGAGGCAATTATTCGCAAACAAAACTTACAAAAACTATATGCAAAATTCATTGACCTGCAAGATGAACTGTTGCCCCTAGATGAAGGCAATGAAGAGGAGAATCTTGCGCTTCGACAAACCGTGGAATCAGCGTACTATGATGCTGAAGCTAATTTAGCTAGTGCTGTTGAAGCAAATGACAAAAAACCATGTGTACCAGCATCTAACATCAAGCTACCGGACGTGAAGCTTCCCGTCTTCGATGGCAAGCCACAAAATTGGTCTAGCTTTCATTCGATCTTTGTCGCGATGATCGATAGTGCGGAGCTGTATTCAGGCGTACAAAAGTTGTATTACCTGCGTACATCGCTATCCGGTCCAGTACTCCAGCTAATACAAAGCGTTCCAATCAGCGAAGAAAACTATTCCGTGGCATGGAATCTGTTGCTCAATCACTACAACCACCCAAAGAGATTGAAGCAGTTGCATGTGGAAGCATTATTTGAAGATGCTGCGCTGAAAAAGGAATGTGCAAATGAACTACGCAAACTGATAGAAAATGTCGAAGCCAATGTAAATGCATTAACCCAATTAGGCGAACCAACTGCTCAATGGGATACGCTTCTAATACAAATGCTTAGCCGTTAGCTCGATCTACGCTACGAAGCTGGAAAGAACATTCGGCAGAAAAGAAAATCGATTCGTATAGTGATTTGGTTGCGTTTCTGTACCGTCGAGTAGGAGTGTTAGAAGTGTTGCCATCAACGTCATCAGGTAAACTGCCCAAGCAACGTGTATTTGCAACAACCACAATGCCGAACAACAACACCAAGGGTTGTGCTTGTTGCAACAGAGACCATCCTGTGTACACGTGCGATGAGTTTAAAAAACTATCCTTAAATGCAAAGCAAAAGGTCATCACACAGCACAAATTATGTTATAATTGTATAATTGTTATAAGAGTTGTTTTATCACTGAAAATCTAGCCCAGTAAATGAAATCAACAAGGGAGAGAAGCAATCTATGCATCTCAGGAATCAGTTCCACCAACACAACCGCAAAACAGAGCATCCGAGCGACACTTCGCGCGCGGGTTGGGCGATACTTTGCCAACCTACAGTTCTTCATACTACCAAGAGTCACGGGGAATCTTCCATCGTCATCGATTGACACCACGGGATGGAACCTGCCTGACAACATCTTTCTTGCGGACCCTCACTTCGATTGCATCGGCCGAATTGATGTCTTGATCTTCGCGGAAGTCTTTTTCGACATCATGAGACCAGCTGGACGAATACTTCTCGGGAAGGATCAACCAGTCCTTGTCAACTCGGAGCTCGGATGGATCGTATCGGGGCCAGCCGTAAGTACACTCACACCTACTTCACAAGCTTCTTCTATTACAGTCAACCATACATCTACAACGGTTCAAGATGTTCATAAACTTATGGAACGGTTCTGGGAAATAGAGGAAGGTGAAATAGTCAAAGCACAATCTAATGAACATGCAGCGTGCGAAGAACACTTTCGTCGCACCGTTTCACGAAATTCTTCCGGACGCTACGTCGTGCGTCTTCCACTGAAAGAACATCTTCTCACAAAACTAGTTGACAATCGCAAGGCAGCAGTTCGTAGATTTCATTTTTTGCAATCCCGGCTCAGTTCTAACAACGAATTTAGAAACAGCTACAGCTCATTTATTGATGAATACGCTGAACTGGGGCACATGAAGCGCATTTCGGAGGAAGAATATAACAACACAAACCAGCATCATTATTACCTTCCACACCATGCGGTGACGCGTCAAGAATCACTAACAACCAAGTTGCGCGTTGTCTTTGACGCCTCCAGCAAGACATCTAGCGGCATATTGTTGAACGATGTTTTGATGGTAGGGCCTATAATTCAGGACGATATCCGATCAATCATCATGAGAGCACGTAAACATTCGATCATGATAGTCGCTGATATTAAAATGATGTACCGTCAAGTGCTAGTAGATGATCGTGATACATCGTTACAACTCATCGTATGGAAGCCAACACCGTCCGAATCACTGCAAACATACAAACTGTGTACCGTCACATACGGTACAGCTAGTGCGCCCTATTTAGCTACACGAGTATTGTCACAACTTGCCGATGACGAAGGCAGTAGCTATCCTATTGCAGCCAAGGTATTGAAAAAAGATTTTTACGTCGATGATTTACTTACCGGCACTTCCACCGTAGCCGAAGCTTCCGAAGTAATCACACAACTAACTGCGCTTGTTTCCAAAGGTGGTTTTACTCTACGTAAATGGGCCACGAATGATGAACAAGTTCGCCAAACCATCTCAAAAGACAAACTTTCAGAAGACGAGTCATTTTGTTTCGATCGCGACCAGATTATAAAAACTCCCGGTTTGCATTGGCATCCATTGAATGACACTCAACGTTGTCGGGAATTGCACGATTATTCGATCCAATCGGCCTTATTGGACCAGTAGTCACCAAGGCAAAAATATTCATGCAATCTCTCTGGATACTTAAGGCCAGCGATGGCTCGATATGGAACTGGGATACTGAGCTTCCAGAGCAGCTCCAGAAACATTTAAAAATGAGCTCAACTTACTTAACACAATACAAATACAACGATGCGTTCTGCTAAATGAAGCTACTAGCGTCCAATTACACATTTTTGCCGACGCCTCCCAAACGGCATACGGCGCTTGTGCCTACTTGCGCTCAACTAACAAAGCAGGCCAAATCAAAACATCACTAGTAGCATCTCGATCGCGGGTCGCGCCTCTTAAATCACAAGCATTCCCAGACTAGAACTATGCAGCGCTCTCGTAGCAAGTGAGCTATACAAATCTATCCAGCAAGCTATGCAGCTAGACGCCGATATCTATTTTTGGCTTGACAGTACAGTCGCTCTTTACTGGATTCAAGCATCACCGTCGAAATGGAACACCTTTGTCGGCAATCGTGTGTCCAAAATACAACAAGCCACTAGCAGTTGTACATGGAGCCACATAAACGGCCAAGAAAATCCTGCAGATAATGTTTCACGGGGATTAACTGCAAGCGAACTCGTCAACTGTGACCTTTGGTGGAATGGCCCGCCATGGCTCCAACTAGATCAAGAGCAATGGCCCAAACCCCAACTGTCATCTCAACTACCATCAGAGGTTTCAATAGAAGGTCGGTCGATCACTACTACAGCTGCTGCCACCAAAAGTCCCCCTTGCGATGCAATACTGTTGGTAAACGAGTTGCTATCCAAGTTTTCTGACTACCACAAATTGCTACGAGTAATTGCATATTGCTTTCGAATGAGAACTAAACGTGATTCTTCACAAGAAACTGTCGTTATTAGCACAGACGAATTATGGAAAGCTGAAATCTGAATCTTGCAAGTGGTTCAAAGAGATATCTTTGAAAAAGAATGGACTCAGCTCCGTCAAAACAGTCCTGTTTCCAACAAATCCAGACTAAAATGGTTCCATCCGTTTCTTTGCGATGATAATCTTATCCGCATTGGTGGACGTTTATCAAATTCTAATCAACCATTTGAAAGCAAACATCAAATATTGTTGTCAGCAGGACATCCTCTGGCAGAAATGCTGATTAGACACTTGCATAAAAAACATCATCATGCCGCACCGCAACTATTGATCTCCATCCTTCGTCAAAAGTATTGGGTCATAGGGGCCAGACCCCTAGCTAAACGCATTTGCCATGAATGCGTACCTTGTTGTCGTGCTCGTCCTCGGCTGCTAGAACAATTTATGGCAGAACTACCAACTTCACGCATAACACCAAGCCGACCATTCTCAATAGTGGGAGTGGATTATTGGGTCCCATCGGTCTATCACCCATTCATCGCCGTGCATCATCTGGTAAAGCATTTGTAGCTGTCTTTATCTGTTTCGCTACAAAGGCTGTTCATCTCGAGCTCGTCACAAACCTTACCACAGCCAAATTCATCCAAGCATTTCGTCGTTTCGTTGCTCGTCGTGGGTTATGCAGTGACATTCACAGCGACAACGGACGAAACTTCCTAGGCGCCTCCAGAGAACTGCGAGCATTGGTGACGAGCAAACAACATCGAATTGAAATCATCCAAGAATGCACGTCACAAGGAATGCGCTGGCATTTCAATCCACCGAAAGCGTTACACTTTGGTGGGCTATGGGAGTCAGCAATTCATTCTGCTCAGAAGCATTTTTTCACGGTCCTTGGCAAAACAACTCTGCCTCAAGATGACATGGAAACGTTGCTTTGTCAAATTGAATGCTGCCTCAACTCACGTCCACTGGTTCCTCTCAGTGACGATCCGTATGACTTAGAGCCACTAACACCAGGCCATTTTCTGGTCGGAAGTAATCTAAAGGCAGTTCCTGATAATAAATTAGAGGATATACCATCCAATCGTCTTAAACATTACCAACTGGTACAAAAGCTTCTACAGCAGATTTGGACAAGATGGAGCGCAGAATATTTGGCAACTCTTCAGCCTAGGAGCAAATGGCTCAAACCACCAGTAAAAATAGACGTTGACCAACTTGTTTTGGTCAAGGACGAGTCAACTACCCCATTGCATTGGCCGCTAGGACGTATCATCAAAACACACCCGATGATAGGCGATGATGGAGTAGTACGAGTTGTGACATTGAAGACAGCTTCTGGCCAATACACTCGGCCAATTACGAAGTTGTGTCTTCTTCCAGTAACTTCAATGGTTCAGAACTAACGTCTGAAGGGGCCAGTATGTTCGCGTAACGCGAATGATAAGAACTCAACCCGTTGGTAAACACAACAACACAAGTGTCATTTTGCGCACAGACCCATCAACTATTACTTTCAGATTAACGAACGGATCTCGATTGAAATAAACGAGTTACACGACTTGGATATCCAAAGAGGATGTATCTTCGGACGCATTGCAAATAACATTTCCGTGTTATTTTTGAAAGATTCCGGAGCGGACGTCAATACCGTGGACGAGGACTGTTTTGATAAGTTGCGTAAGAATGAACAATCCAGAGAGCAACTTTATTGCGTTTCGAATGATACAGATAAACCACTGCGTGCGTACGCCAGTCCGGGCGAGATCAAAGTCGTAGGCACTTTTGTGGCAGAATTATACCTTTCAGAGGAAAGACCATGTCTTTTTGAAAAATTTTACGTTATTAGAGGAGCTAAACCACTGTTGGGTAAAGAAACAACTCTGAGATACAGTGTTTTAAAGTTGGGGTCGACGTGAAAATTAACTGTGTAATTACTGGCAAATATCACCCCGTTAAATTCCCAGGTGAAATTCTCGCCGTAACAGTGGAAGCCGAATTCCCTAAATTTAATATCCCTCCGGTTGTCTTATCTTACGACATCACCAAACCACCATCACGTCGAATATTTACTAATATCCCATTACCATTTCGCGAGGAGACCCAACGTAGACTACAAAACCTTTTAGCAACTGGAATTATAGAGGTTGTCACAGACTCAATGGATAGATCCTTTTGCTCGTCATTACTGGTCGTTCCAAAAGGAAAAGACGATATCCGCTTAGTAGTAGACCTAAGAGGGCCCAACAAATGCATTATACGCACACCATTCAGGATGCCAACTTTGGAGGAGATTCTCTCCGACCTTCACGGCGCCAAATGGTTCTCCACTATCGACCTTACTAGTGCATTTTTTCATTTAGGAATAGCGGAACAATCTCGGCATCTGACCAATTTTTTCGGAGGAAACGCAACGTATCGTTTTAAACGACTACCGTTTGGCCTTTGCAATGCTCCAGACATATTTCAAGAGACATTACAAACTAAGGTATTATCCGGGTGTCATGGCCAAAAATGTTACTTAGACGACATTTTAGTACACGGGCATACAAAAAAGGAACACGATAGAAATCTTAAAGCGGTTCTTCGTCAACTTAAAGCACATAACGTACGCATTAATACTAACAAATGTGTGCTTGGTAAAAACAAAGTTAAATTCGTTGGTTATCTTATATCAGATGAGGGATTATGCGTAGAAAACGAAAAGTTAAAGGCAGTCCAGAACTTCCGTCGTCCGGAAACCGTAAACGAAGTAAAAAGTTTTTTGGGGTTTATGAATTTCTCGGAACGGTTTATTTACATGCGCGCGGACAAAACTAAGTATTTGAGAGAAGTAGCTAAATCTGACATTTTTTATTGGTCCGATGAAGAAGAATCCGAGTTTAATTTTCTAAGAAACGAAGTTTTGAAATCTATAGCTACGTCAGGTTATTTTAGTTCCAAGGATGATACCGTATTGTACGTTGACGCGTCTTCCGTGGGCCTTGGTGCAGTGTTGGTACAGTTCGATGTGGAAAGTAAGCCACGGATAATAGCATGTGCTTCAAAAGCATTAACTAGTACAGAACAGAGATATCCACAGACACAGCGAGAAGCGCTAGCGATAGTGTGGAGAGTAGAAAGGTTTACGTTCTATTTGACGAGTAAAACATTCGTCATCCGTACAGATTCCGAAGCTAATGAGTTCATTTTTGGTGAGAGCTATAAACAAAGTAAACGGGTAGTTACAAGGGCTGAGGTTTGGGCTCTAAGACAACAAACCTATGACTTTACTGTGAAGCGGATCCCAGGTCATTTAAATGTTGCGGATGCTCTATCGCGGTTGATAGCTCAAACTCAAGAAGCAGAACCTTTTGACGAAGATGATGATAAACATCTTCTATACACACTTGGTGGAGGAATTGTGAGTATCACGTGGAAGGACATCGAACAAGAGTCGGAAAACGACCCAGAGCTCGTATCGGTGAGAACAGCAAGCAAATCCGGACGCTGGCCAGAAAACCTACGTAGATATGAAGCAGAACGCAGATCAATTCGTTCGTTAGGTTCAATAGTTTTGAAGGACGATAAAATTATTACCCCAACTAAACTAAGATCACAGATTATGTTGACAGCTCATCAAGGACACATAGGTGTCTCTGCTATGAAACGTATAATGAGGGAATATTTTTGGTGGCCAAACATGGGCAAGGACGTGGAGGTGTTTTTGAAAAATTGCACAACATGCTTAGTTATTGCAAGAATAAATCCACCAGTACCTTTGACTAATCGCACTTTGCCGGATGGACCATGGCAAGTGCTACAAATAGATTTTCTATCCATACCAGGTTGCGGGGCTGGAGAGTTTTTGGTTGTGGTCGATACCTATTCTAGATACTTAGCCGTTAGCGAAATGCATTGTACAGACGCAAAAACTACTATTTTGGCACTGAATAGAATTTTCTTTACATGGGGATTGCCACTAACCATTCAGAGTGACAATGGCCCTCCCTTTCAGAGCAATGAATTTATTACATACTGGGAGGAAAAAGGCGTAAAAATTAATAAGTCAATACCCCTAAACCCTCAGTCAAATGGGGCTGTTCAGGCAGAATCAGGGTATTATCAAAGCTTTAGCTGGAGCCAAACAAGATGGAAATAGTTGGAAAGACGCCCTTAGTGCTTACGTTCGTGTACATGAAACCACATTCTAGACTGACAGTAACACCGTTCGAATTATTGGTAGGTTGGCGGTATCGAGGATTCTTCCCAAGTCTGTGGGAATCTAAGGCAACAAGAGAGCTAGATAGACCTGACGTACGCGAGCAGGATACTCTTTCCAAATTAGTAAGCAAGGCTTATGCAGATACTCGTCGAGGAGCGAAGGATTCGGATTAACACAAGATAACACAAGTAGGAGACAACCCAAATAGCCAGAATTGCTTAAGCAGCTCATTTTGGCACGCTAAAGATCGCTGCTCTAATTCGCCTTTTGTAGTAGATAAACAGCATCAAAGTTCTATGTGGGTCTTTCAAACAGCGCCTAAGCAGCTTCGTTATGCCACGATGCCAGGGATTATTTTTCTTTGTGTTTTATTTTCAAGCAAGCGTCATCGATGAAATAAACAACAAGATTTGTTTCGTTTAAACACATATGTATATTTTTAAATCTTTAGTATTGATGAATTACACAAAATTTTACACAATTTACTGATAATTTACAATCACTTCACTCAATATTCATTCTTCAATTAACGAATCTAACTTGTGCAGCAGCAATGAGATTATTGCCGGCGTCCGTCTTTGACACTTTGACAAGAGCCACCTTGTACCGATGTCATGCATTAAAAAGCTATAAAGTTCCACCAAGTTCAGTACCCTTTCTTAACAAGCCTTCAAGTTCCATCATGAACCCTACACATAGTGCTAATCAGCCGCAAAGTTCCAAAGAGTACCATGTCCCTGTTAAAAAGCTCCATAGTTCCGCAAAGTACCGTCTATCTCTTAATCAGCCATAAAGTACGACATCGGAACGATTTTTCGTTAAACAGCCCCAAATCAGCTATAAAGTACGAGCTGGCTATTTGGGAAGATTCTACTCTCATTTCCAAAGAAAAACAAAACCGATAGTACATTTTCTTCCGATCCATACACAGTGTTAGCTAGAGACGGATCAAAGGTTGTTGTTCAGAACGATCGAGGAGTTCAATATACCCGCAACGTGGGGGATTGTAAAAAAGCGTCACAAAGTACGCAGTTATCAGAAGAGATAGGACCTAATAGCACATCATTTTCGACTCTGAAGGATCCTGAAAATGAGTCTGAACATCCTTCGGTAGATAGGGCAAGGAGCAGTCCAGTTAAGCGACCACAAAGAGCGATGAGAAAGCCAGAAAGACTAAAAGATATGTTCTTATATCGAATTTATAGCTAGAGTAGGAGAGGAGGCGAATGTAGAGAATAATAGTAATAATAATAATAAGAATAATAATAATAACAAAAATAATAATAATAATAAGTTAGAACTTAAATTTAAAATAAATGAATTATTAGCACTAAAACGTTGCATAGAGATGGTCGCGAGAGGGAAGGATATAGAGAGAAATAGCGATAGAACGAGAAGCCTATCGACAAGTGAGAGACTCGCAGCTCGCAGATCTCACGGTGAGATATCACACGGTGAGAAGAGATCAACAGAGAAGCGCGATTTCAAGAGAGGAGCGACTCGGTGAGATCGCATGTGAGAGCGGCAGGATGGAAACGAAACGCGAAAAGGCGATCAGTTTTTGGACGGACGTAGTGAAGGAGAGTCACAATAAAGGAGTGTTTCAGAAAACTACAAGTGGCGTATTGAAGGATTTTTAGAAACAACGATGACAAGGGCTGCGGTTACGACAGTATGCTTGTTGACGCCTTACGGTAGGCAATGTGCATGGCACAATTAGAATTAGGACAACTAGGGTAATTGGTACAGAAAGGACTAGATCGTAATTATAAATAAGAAGAATTAGAAGAGCAGTGAATTTGACAGGGAATAAACATTAGCACTTGAAACCTCGGCGAGACAACAACTTTATTTATTACGATTGAGAAAGCGTCATCAATGCTTCAGGTCCGAACGCCTTCCAAAAGTCAAAAGAGGAAGCTCGACTGTTCAACACGATCACAGCAAATTACAGATTGTTTAGAGACTGTTAAAGCCTTGGTAAACCCGCTTGGCAAAGAGTAACTCATTTTGATTCCTCTCGCTACCCCTGGCCTTAGTTTTAAAGGAATCATGCGACACACTCGCACTCCACTACCCCATCCCATGGAAAAACGCTCCCACCATCGAGGTGTTGACCAAAATTTCGCTGTGTGCAAGAGACACACACTCGCACTCCTCCAGCCCTCCAGAATCGATCGCTCCCACCGTTGCGAAGATGGGAGAATTTTTACTCTGAGCGTGAGACCCTGAAGCGCAAGAGATGACACTATGTGTGAAAGACAGTCATAATTCGATATGGTCGAAATGCGTCGATTGTCGTTTTATATATCTGGTAATGATGTTTTCACTTCATCAAAATTTTAAACGTAAACAACTAGGCTGATAACAATATTTGAAATTTAAATCAGAATAAAATCAATTCATTTGAAGTAAAATAAATTCCATTATACTTTTTTATGACCATATGATCAGCACTGTTACATAGTGCCATTTGCTTTGAGTTCTTCACTCTCGCGCTGGGTTGTCTTCGTTCGAAACTCATTGCCAGAACAAATGCAATTTTCATTTTGGGAAGGATTGGTGCCGGAAAATGCAACGAAAATCATTATGTGTTAATAGAAAAGTGGTAAAGTTAATCGTGAAAGATGTCAACGCAGGCGTAAATGCAGTTTGTTTTGTTACTTGATCTACGGGTAAGTGCATGCATAAGAAGAAGAATCTTCTAAATGATGTTTGTGTTCTAACAAACGTACTGTTTTCAATGTTTGTTTAATCTTCTATTATTTTCCATCACACCTAGCTATTTCATCACCAAAGCTCCTGATAACAGATCAAAGCAGGTGAATCGGGCTTACAGAGTCGCCGTTTAACTTCAAATATCTTCGTGATCGGTAAGTTTTAAATAGTACTAGTTTTGTTCACCATTCTAATGCTCGATTTATCTTTCATTCCTCAGGCAAACGCATCAAACAGCAAGTGTTTTTCTTCCAACAGCACGCACCATCGGTGGAGCAAGCAGCTAACTTTTTGTTCGCCCAGCACGCACCATCCAGAATTGAAATATTCCCGAATAGCTTTGTGAACAAAAAACTGCACACTTACTGTCGGAATTTCCTGGTCTTTTTTTTTGGGTTTTTTGGTCGGGCTACGCTCGCGGGAATGGTGGGTTCGTTGAGGAGAAGGAAAGAAAGGGTGGGAGCGAGGATTAACCAAAAACGCGGCATTGAGAATGAGGGGAGGTGCGCTCAGCGCTCACGCTGGGAAACTCACGATGCTTGAAATAAAATGTTAACAAGCATCGATTTCAAGCATTCATGTCGCGCGACATTTTGCCATGCGGGAACCCAGTTACTACCCGCTTGGCAAAATGTCGCGCGACATGCAACCGAGATCATCGCGGTACCGCGAAAATCGCGTATGACTTGAGCTGTCAATTATGTTATAAAATCTGACAGATAGGCGAGATAATCGCGCTTCGTGTATGGAACCATCCGAGGTCTGGTGACGATTGAATGTGCCAAGAAGAAATGTTTTTCTATCAATTTGCGAATCAAATTATTTATTTCACATAGTTTATGCAAAATAAAATACAAAACTCTTTTCTCGACACGAGTTTTCACACAAATCCGCCAGAAAAAGTAAAAATAATCGGTTCTCGTTACCGCGAAAATCTCAGCAATACCGAAGTTGGGTATCTCTGCGAAACAGCAGGCGCGATTGGAGGCGCGGAAGATTTGACAGCTCTACTGTTATACAACTGTTATAAACAATGCGCGAATTTTGCGGTACCGCGACGATCTCGGTTCGTCTATTTCCAGCCTAACGCGGAAATTTGAGTAGTTCCATAAGCAATGTTATTAATTAAACGTTTGGTAAGTACACTTTCATAATTATATAATTTCATTACATATACTAATTTGGCCTAAATTTTCTCTCTGCTGGTATTATTTTCTATGAATGAAATATGATTAAAAGAAGCAAATATGATGGAAAAATAGAACATAATGCATATTTCAATAATATACAACACATTTTAATCGTTTCAATTTTTTAGTAACAAAGATGAAATAACACAAAAACATGGTTTACAAATATTTGTAATTTCTGCTTTTATTTTCATTTTTCATAAAAATCGTCAGAGAAGTTCAAGAAGTAAATAATTACTTATTCATTTAATATGGTGCAATATTGAAAGCAACCAATGGAATAACCGGTTCCATGTATAAAACAAAATATTTAAAAAATATAAAATGAAGCTATAAAATTCCAATTTCTTTATCAAAGTGAATAAAGTTAATTTCTTTATCATTACACCAAATTTAAAATTTATTAATACGTATTACACCATAAGTTATGAAAGTTTTAAAATTAAAAAGTATCACTTCTCATACAAAATGTATAGGATACCCGTGTATACCGGTCGTAGAGATAAGGTGTATCAAAAGAAAATATATAAAAATATTAAGGTTTTTAAAAAAAAATAAGTTCATCATGTTCCCTTCATGAGAATAAAATTTCCTAAAGATACGTGAAAAAATTAAGTAGTTACTACTTTTAAATAAAAAGTTATTTCACTTTAAAAGTGAAAATATTACCCGGATATCCGGTCGTAGAGTTAAAGATATATTAGATGTATTGAATACTATGGGACTTTCGAAATATTCCTATTAAACAAATACAATTCATCATAGATGGATATATCGGATCGAATACAATCCATCTTGGATGGATATATCCCAAATAGCCAGAATTGCTTAAGCAGCTCATTTTGGCACGCTAAAGATCGCTGCTCTAATTCGCCTTTTGCAGTAGTTAAACAGCATCAAAGTTCCAGGTGGGTCTTTCAAACAGCGCTTAAGCAGCTTCATTATGTTACGGTGCCTGGGATTATTTTTCTTTGTGTTTAATTTTCAAGCAAGGCGTCATCAATGAAATAAACAACACGATTTGTGTTTTGTTATGTGCATGTTTATTTTAAAACTCCAAAAGCTCCTTAATTTCACATAATTTTACATAGTTTACTAAAAAATCACAATCACTTCACTCAATATTCCTTCTTCAATTAACTTATCTTACTTGTACAGCAGCAATGAGATGATTGACGGCGTCTCTCTTTGACACTTTGACAAGACCCACCTTGTACCGATGTCATGCATTAAAAAGCTATAAAGTTCCACCAAGTTCGGTACACATTCTTAACAAGCCTTAAAGTTCAATCATGAACCCTACACATAGTGCTAATCAGCCGCAAAGTTACAAAGAGTACCGGGTGCTTGTTAAAAAGCTTTATGGTTCCACCAAGTACCGTTTCATCTCTTAATCAGCCACAAAGTACGACATCGGCCCGATTTTTCGTTAAACAGCCCCAAATCAGCTATAAAGCACGAGCTGGCTATTTGGGATGTGATATATCACGTCGGAATATTATATAATAATACCTTAGCATACTCCTTCAATTCATCGATTAAAAGCGTGCAAACTTCACGAACGATTTGGGATACGGATGAGCAAGAAACCTAAAATCAATAAAAGAAGTCATTATAAATTAAGTGAAATATTGATGTTTCGGTAATTCACCCTAAACAAAAAAGAAAGCGATTTATATGAATCTCCAGAGGCTAAAAAGCGCAGGCCGATGAACAACCGCTGTTTGGCAGATATCGATACCCTCATCGTCGTGTCTTCCCTGGTCATTTTAGGACCAATCCGTGAGAGCAAATAGTAAAATTCTTCCTTATTCACCCTTAGAAAGCTATTGAGCTGGTCATTTGGTCCTTCTCCGTCCATTGCCCGAAACAACCGGCTCCACACACTTTCCCGCTCCAGGAAGAGATCGGTCATCCAGCAGCGCCTTTCGATTTCCTGTTGATTTTCTTCTTCCTCCTCTTCAATAAGAAGCATCATTAAAGTAGCCACTTCAGAAGCAATAGCTGGTAGAAGTTGAGTTTGATCCATTTTATCGTTTTTCTTAAAAAAAAAAACAAAAAAACTTACAGAGCAAAGCACAAACCAATCAATCGCTACAAGTATAAACACAAATCAACCATAAATGACATGCGCAATATGACAGCAGAACAAACTAGCGTAGCTGGGCTCCCAAACGATAGCTACTTTCCGCAGCTACATTTGACATTAAGAACAAAAAAAATTGGTCTGTCATTTGTAGCCGCATACAAGTAGCTATCATCTAGCCGTAGCTTGAGAATCCTCTTTGAATCGACAAATATTTTAACAGAAATCCTTTCCAGTTGTATCCAAAATAGTTGAAAGCATGTTTACGCATTTTTATTGCATATTGGTACTGCCCACACACACCTGTTTTGTAATGTGATATTAGTTTTAAACGCTGTGGAACACCAGTTTTGTTTCGGTTGAGGAGTTCAATATATTTAATGTATCTCTTTCGGAGTTCAGGAGTCGGAGCGCTAGTCGCTACTAGCGCTGTACATTTATACATGAGTTCAATGAGAGGTGCGCTCACCTCGCGTGAATTGACAGCAACGTCAGGTTGCGTCATTTGTACTACTGACGGACATTGTATATTCCAACACCCCCGCTCAATGTTCGGAACTTACTAACCCCAAATTCGTTCGGTGCTTTTGAAAAACAGATAGAGGCAAACCTTTCGTCATTATATCAGCGATCTGATCACCAGAAGGAATATACTTTACCAATACTTGCCCCCGCTGAATTTCTTCATGCACGAACCGATGCCTTACGTCGACATGCTTTAGACGACCACTGTCACGCTCGTCCTCGACCACTCGAATGGTTAATTGATTGTCCTCGTGGTAAACAACCGGTAGCTCCGGTTCTTTCTCCAGATCCCGCAACAGCCGCACAAGCCATTTTCCATGACAAACAGCCACACTTAATGCCACTAGTTCCGCCTCGGTTGACGATAACGCAATCGTCGACTGTTTCCTTGTCAACCAGCTTACAACTGCGCTGCATACTCGGAACAGATATCCCGTAAACGAGCGTCGATCCGTCGGATCATTCGCCCAATCCTCATCAGCAAACGCCTCGATGACTGGCGCAGAATCTTTCGTACGAAAAACGAGCCCATACTCAAGCGTACCCTTGATGTATCGGAGTACTCTCTTTGCATGCTTCCAGTGTACCTCCGTAGGACAACTCTGGAACTGGCTAAGATAGCTAACGGACGCAGACAAATCTGGCCTCGATGTCAACATTACGTACATAAGACAACCAATCAGCTGTCTGTATGGCTTGTCTGTACGCTCAGCATCTTCACCTTTCTTCAGCCGAAGATGACACTCCATCGGTGTTGAGACTGCCTTGCACTCATGCATATTGAAACGCAGAAGTAAATTCTCTAGAAAATTTCGCTGACTTATCCGGAGACAGTTTCCTTCCACATCGCGTTCAATTTTCATGCCAAGGAATGTTTTAACCTCTCCAATGTCTGACATTTCAAACTCTTTTGAGAGAGATTGCTTCACTGCCTTGACCGCATTAAACTGATGACCAACAACGAGCAGATCATCCACATAAAGCACTAAGATCACTTTATTGTTCCCAGATCCCTTTATGTATAGGCACATGTCAATCACACTTCTACGAAATCCTAGTTTCTCGACATAATTGTGAAACCTTGCATTCCAAGCTCTCGAAGCTTGTTTCAACCCATACAATGATCGGTTCAACCGACACACAAGATTACTGTCAATGTCAACTTCTTCTGGTGGTGTCATGTAAATCTCTTCCTCTAAATGTCCATTGAGAAAAGCAGTTTTAACGTCCATTTGATGAACCACCATTCTTAAATCATTTGCGATGGCTAAAACTACTCTCACGGTACCCAAACGCGCTACTGGAGAATAAGTTTCAGCGTAATCGAAACCATGTTTCTGACTGAAACCACGCGCTACTAATCGAGCTTTGAATCGATCTTCATTTTTAGATTCCCCGCGCTTTACTTTGAACACCCACTTGCAAGTGATTGGTATTTGACCATGTGGTAGCTTCTCAAGGGTCCACGTGTGATTTCTTGTAAGAGAATCCATTTCCTCGAGGATTGCAGCATTCCACTTTTCCCAATCTGCGGACGATTTCGCTTCCGTAAGCGAAGTCGGTACATGATCCACATAGCTTGATGCATTGAATGCAAAGCCTGTGTAGTTCATGTTGTAGTCTTTATGCCATGCAGGTGTCTTCCGTTTTCGTTCACTAAGAACTTTAGGCGATTTCACTTCGACATTATCTTCACCATCACCAATACAACTACTGAAACTTTCTTCGTAAACGTTTTCAGCCAGGGTTTTATCAGGATCGTCGGGATTTTCGATCGGTTGTTGGGAGACAACATCATCTTCAACATCACTATCACTGATAGGTCCGTCTCAAACCGTATGGATAAGAAATTCGTCACTGTTGCCGTTTGACCGCGAGGATGTTAACAATTCACTCAAATTCGAATTTTCTACAAAATCGACGTCCCGCGTAACAACGATTTTCTTCTCCTCCAAATGCCATACACGATATCCACAAGAGGCATACCCGATAAAAACACCTTTCCACGATTTTGTATCGAGCTTTCTTCTTTGCTCTTTTGGTACATGCACAAACACAACACTGCCGAAGGTACGCAAATTACTTACATTTGGTTTACGATTTTCCCAAACTTCGAATGGTGTCGTTAGATTATCCAGTGCACTAGCCGGACTGCGATTTACCAAATATGCTGCTGTTTGAACCGCAGGAGCCCAAAACTCTTTACCAATGCCACTGTCACTAATCATAGAACGAACCTTCTCTACTAATGTACGATTCATTTTTTCACTCACACCATTCTCTTCCGGAGAATATCGAACAGTCCATTCGATTTGAATTCCCTTCACCTTGCAAAAGTTCTTGAATTCACGTCCAACATATTCCCCGCCGTTATCACAACGTAATCGCGATATACACTGACCGAACATAGCTGTAACAAAGGCTTCGTATTCCATGAATCGATCCAACACTTCAACCTTTGTGATCATGGAATAAACAACCGTAAAACGACTAAAATCGTCAACAAAACTAACGAAATATTGTTCACCATGAATTCCCACCTGTGGAACTGGAGTGTATCAGCTCGAGAACACGTTTTGATCTCCTGATTTCACTATTAGAAAACGGTTTCCGTGTCTGTTTTCCTTCGTGACACGCTTCACACACAAACTCGTTTCCCGGATTCTTCACATTTGTTTCCATACCATCTACCATCCATAGCATCCTTTGGAGATGATATTTCTCAAATTCTTAGCACTCAAATAGCCATAGCGTCGATGCCACAGCTCTAATTCTTTAGGCACACGACCACATGAATAGAAACCCGCACTATTGTTATCAAATTCTCGATAAAGCACTAGTTCGTACAATTTACCGCGGCGTTCTCCTTTGGCAACGATACCAGAATCGTTTTCTATTGTAACAATTCCATTTGCAAACAACACTTTCAATCCAGCAGTTTCCACTTTTCTCACAGACAATAAGTTCACTCGCGCTTCGGGAATGTAAAGAACGTCTTTCAATGTTATTCCCGTTGATTCTCTGTTTTCCGAAAAAGCAAACAACCTCACATCGCCACACTCCTTTGCAACAATAGTTTCGCCTTCTTTTGCTACTGATATGTGCATAGGTTGCTTCATGGGAACAAGCCTTTTGAAAAGCGACCGATCATTCGACATGTGTTCAGATGATCCGGAGTCGACAATCCAACTTGCTTCCACGAATTCCACGGCGTCGCCACCAAAGAAACACACATCACTCTTCACCAAGTGCGCATTGTTTCCTTTCAGCACTTTTTGTTTGTCTTTTTCTGGACAATCGGCAATCTTGTGCTCCTCGCGATGACAACCGAAACACTTGAACTTTGTGATTTTCTTCTTATTGTTCTTTTGCTGTTTCTTTGTACTGGTCCCTGCAAATGCGGCGTCCTCTATTCTTGTTTCACGCGTTGTACCACTTTCCTTTGAACTTTGCTTGATTTCTTCGTCAAGAAGTCTGCACTTTACAAAATCCATGGTCAAATTTTCCTCTGGCATAGTTTCTATTGCAGTAACTACCGTCGAAAACTTTGATCCGAGCGTTAGAAACAAATAGCATACCGTATCTATTTCTTCTAACTTTGCACCGGTGGATTTTTATTCCCTAATCAAGCGATCAAACACAAGGAAATGATCTTGTAGACCACCACTAGTGTGTCGCAACGTCAAAAGCCTTTTCTGCAAGTGAAGCCGGGTTGCAATGCTTTTACGTTCAAACACACGTTGTAACGCATTCCAAATATCTTTTGGAGTCGCCTTGTCCTGGATATACTCCAACATGTCATCACTGATTCTCGAAATCAGCAGGGATTTGCAACGACGATCTTTCTTCACGCGCGATTTGCCTTTCTCTTTCTTTGACAATGTTTCATTTGTGGCATCTTCCGTTGTTTCGTCGAAATCCACATCCGCTTCTAGTTCGATGCAGCATCGTAGCTCTTGCTCTTCCAAAAGCGTTAGCATTCGAAACTTCCACTGCGGATAATTCGACGCGTTCAACAAAGGAACACGTGCCGTTTCACTTTCACGATCCATTGTCTATATTAATCACTCAACTTAACTAGTCAGGTGCTCTGGGCTCATAACCTAATGTGATATTAGTTTTAAACGCTGTGGAACACTAGTTTTGTTTCGGTTGAGGAGTTCAATATATTTAATGTATCTCTTTCGAAGTTCAGGAAGCGACTAGCGCTGTACATTTATACATGAGCTCAATGAGAGGTGCGCTGGTGGATCAAGGTGGATTAATTATATCAGGTGGTGGATAAGGGCCTTTGGGGGGTCGCCATAGTTCAGGGACTTTACGTCGTTTTAAAACCGTTAACCAATGGTTTCCGCACACAAAGCATAGCAAATAGAAAAGATTTCTTTGTTACTACGTGCATGTTTGTGTTTCTATTGATTTTATCGAAAAAATGAGATATATTAACAAAAGATTTGATGATTTGTTTATGCACGAAATATAAAATCATGTGAGTATGAGTTCTAATCTTATCTAAATTGTCCATACGACTCGTATATAATGAAGAATTAATGCGACAATTGAAAAAAAGCAATTTCTTAGTTTTTATCCTCAAAAACGTCGAAAACACAATGTTATGTGTGTATTATGCACAGCTGTTCTTGGTGCGTTGTGGCATTTATTAATCTGAGGGCGGATCTTCGTTTATCTCGCACGTTTTTTTGTCGCTGCGTTTCTTTGCTGTGATTGAAGAGAATATTAGAAGGAAGAGCGTAATCATTTAGGTTTTCATACTTTACCTGCGTTGCGTATGATCCATCGTCAATGTTTTCGGCTATCTTGGTTGCACGTACCTGCCTACGCTATGAGTGAACAAAATACTATTCAATGCGTTCTTGTTTCTTGCCATCAACCTCTAAGCAAAATAAGTGGCCGAGCGAGTCTTGGACTAGAACAGATTTCTTTGCAACTAGAACAGATTTCTTTGTTACTACGTGCAATTTTGTGTTTCTATTGATTTTATCGAAAAAATGAGATATATTAACAAAAGATTTGATGATTTGTTTATGCATGAAATGTAAAATCATGTGAGTGAGAATTCTAATCTCACGTAAATTGTCCATGCGGCTCGTAAATAATGAGGAATCAAAGTGAAAATTGCAAAAAATAATGATTTCTTAGTTTTTATCCTCAAAAATGTCGAAAACATAATGAATTATAGAATAAATTTTCGAAATAACACACTTAAATCTATGTTTTAATGTTAAATACGAACTCGCAAAGCCCAAAATATATTTTTAAAGAATATTTAATCGAAAAAATGGGGTAGATAAATATGAACAAATTTAATAAATGTAAACAAAGTTTGAATTCTGGAGACCTTATGTCAAGTGACGAATTGTCAAAATGCACTAGAGTCCACCATCTGATATTTTTAAATCCACCTTGTGCATGCGGTTGTAAACTGTCACCCGTTGCGGTTGTCAAATTCCATACATTCCTAATTCCATTCCAAAACGCACGCACGCCCGCATTAGCGATTACCGCTGCTTAACGCAAGCGTCTGTCAAATCCCATACATTTTGGCAAAATCGCAACGCATTGCGTCGGAACAAATACCGCTCTCTAACTGCAGGTTTAACAACTGTTCATGAACAAAACTGAATTTCGAAAATACCACTAGACACTACAGAGCAGCACAAAAAACTGGTTGCCCACTTGACTATCGCTGCAAATGTTCGGCGTACGTTTGAACAGCTGTCACATTTATGCGCACGGTTAAGCCGCCCACCGGTTAATCCACCCCCGGATAATCGATGTTCTACTGTAATACTTTCACCGCAGGACTCCACACAGCATAACATGGAACGCAACATAACAACTGACAGTTGCTAAACGCTTCAGAAAACGCTTCTTTGATGGTAACAAGTTTTTAATATCCTTAGTAGGCCGCTCATTGCTCGTAGAAAAGCCACCAACCTACTGCGATGACCGACAGGTAATTCAACGCTTTGCCTCCTTTCCCAAGCGTTTTCTGAAGCGTTTGGCAGCTGTCAGTTGTTATGTTGCGCTCCGTGTTATGCTGTATGGAGTCGTTTTGGTCTTTTGTTATGTTCTACTTCGTAAGGCGCTGTCATTATTATTTCCTCGTTTGAATTTGTTTCATCTGCATCGCTCTGGTCTCTTATGCTTTGAGCAGGTGCACGTTTCACTTCCTTTACATTCCGATTTAGTTTAATTCCATTCTCGCTTATTATTACTACTTTTGCTCCTTCTCTTGCAAGTACTTTGAACCTTTCGCTTGAGAAAGTTGGGTCTATTTTGTTATTCTGCGTAATCGTTGTCACTACCGTGTCTCCTACTACAATGTCGCTCTCTTTAGCCCCGTGGTGTTTGTCTGCGAACTGCTTGCTTTGTAGCTTGGCTAAGGCATCGCTTTCTCGTAGTGCTACTCGATCTAGAGGCTCTTTTGCTTCCCAAAGACATGGAAATGTACCCCGATAGCGCCAGCCAACGAGCAGCTCGAATGGAGTCACACCTAAACGAGAGTGGTGTTTTCGAGTATTGTGGGTATGGACAAATTCCTCCAAACCCACTCTCCAAGGCTTGTTTTCCTGCCTAGCCGCAGCCACTGCTTTTATTATACCCTGATTTTGCCTTTCCACCGCACCGTTCGATTGCGCGCTTAAAGGGATAGATTTTCTAACCTTTACCACTTTTTCTTCCCAATAGTTTCTGAAGTAGTAATTTTGAACTCTGGAACGGTGGTCCATAATCGCTCTGAATAATAAGGGGCAGGCAAACTGAAAAAAATTTACATAACGCTTGATTTGTGCTTCGTGCGTCTGTGTGTTTCGTTTCCGTAACGTGCAGATACCTAGAGTATGTATCTACACAAATAAGAAATTCTCCAGACCCACATTTTGGTAAACTCAAAAAATCTATTTGCAAGATTTCCCATGGCCCATTTGGAAGCTCTCTACTAGAAAGTGGAATTGGTGGATTTCTCCTTGAAATTAATAAGCACGTTTCGCAAGCATTAACGTAATCGGTTGCATCTTTAGCCATGTTAGGCCACAAAAAAATCTCTCGAAGAATTCGTTTTAAGGCGCCGATTCCCACATGACCACAGTGAGCTGCTTCTAAGGCTCTGCTGCGAAGAGATGAAGGAAGAATTACTTGATCTTTTTTAAAAACGATTGGACCAAGCGTTCTTAAATGTTTTGCTTCTGATTCGTAGCGGATGAGATGCTTCGGCCATTGTTTTATATTGATGCATTGCCTAACTTCCTCTAGCTCCTGATCTATTTCTGAAGTCTTTTGTATTTCTGCCCATGAAATGGTCATAGTACCGGCATCCAAAGAAAACAGTAAATGCTTTTCGTTTTCTTCATCGAAGGCTTCATCGCTCTGGGATTTACTAATTAACCTGGATAGTGCATCAGCAACATTCAATTCTCCTGGTATTCTCTTTATCTCAAACCTATATGGAAGTAATCGCAACGCCCAAGTCTCCGCGCGTAATGGATCTTTTTCCGCAACGGTGAGAGCCTCGGAATATGAATTCATTTGCCTCAGAATCTGTTCTTATGGTAAACAATTTGTTGATTAGATAGTAAGAAAATCTTTCTACCCCCCAAACTATTGCTAACGCTTCTTTTTGAGTTTGAGGATATTTCATTTCCGTATTCGTTAATGATTTTGAAGCACAAGTTATTATACGAGGGCTCCCTTTTTCATTAAATTGAACAAGGACTGCACCAAGTCCTACAGGTGAAGCGTCTACAAAAAGCTCTGTTCTGTCCTCTTGGTCGAAGTAACCTAGTTTGGTAATTGATTTAAGTGCCTCCAATTTTAAAAAGTTAAACTCTTCTTCTTCTTCTCTTCTCCAATAAAAATTGGTAGATTTTGCTAGTGCCCTAAGGCGCTCGGTTTTCTCTGCCCTGTGTAAAATAAATCTTTCCGTGAAATTCATTAAACCCAGGAAGCTCTTAACCTCAGCTATCGTTTCCGGCCTACGAAAGTTCTCAATTGCTTTCTTTTTATCCTCCTCCACTCTCCAACCGTCTCCAGATAAGCTAAATCCTAGAAACTTTACGGTCCTTGTTCCAAAAATACACTTATTAGAGTTCAAGCGAACGTTATGGTAACGTAGCTTTTCAAGAGTTATTTTCAGATTCATGTCGTGTTCTTCTTTTGAGGATCCATAAACTAGGATATCATCCAAGTAATTTAAAGTTCCAAGACATCCTGCGAGAACTAAGTTTGCAATATCTCCTGGAAGATATCGGGTGAATTACATAAGCCAAATGGTAGTCGTTTAAATCTGAATGTGCCATTCCCCGCGAAAAAATTTGTAAGGTGCCTAGATTTTTCATGAAGTTCTACGTGAAAAAAAGCGCTACTGAGGTCAATCGTTGAAAACCATGACGCTTCGTTAAGCCGGGAAAAAATTGCCTCAAGAGTCGGCATTTTAAAGGGTGTTCTAATGATGGTTTTGTTTACTCCCCTCAGATCTACAACGAGTCATATGTCGTTTTTGCCTTTAGGGACAACAAGAAGAGACGAACAAAATGATCTCTCCATATCATCGGTTACACGTTCTATTATACCAGAGGAAAGTAGATCGTTTAGCCTTTTTTCCGTTTCGAGCCTAAAAGCTGGAGGAATACTCGTATAAACGTTGCGAGAAGGAGGTAAATTTTTATCATAGTTGAGAACTATGGGGTCAACCTTAAACTTGGGGAATTCGTTATCATTCGACAGTACGAAAATTTCTCCTGGAAGTAAACGCGGTGTAGTACTTGCCCTATAATCGCTTATCGGAGTGTTAACTCCCATCTGAAGTACACTGTATCTTGTTGCCGTGCTCCTACTTAATAGTGCTCGAGCCTTTTCAACAACATAAAACTTTTCCGTTAATATTGGGCGATCTTCGGTTACAAATAGTTCTGCTACAAATGTGGCCAATACAGGTATGTCATTCTGCATGCCATACGCTCTTATTGGTTTGTCAGTTCCATCAATAATACTATATATAGGACTTACAGTCGGACCATTAGCCACTAGCTTATTGAATGTTACCTCATCTATAGTATTTACATCTGCCCCAGAATCAATAAGAAACTGAACGGGGACGCCTGCTACATAGCCCGTTATCAACCCTTCATTATATGTTTCCTTAGCATTTATTACCGGATCCGACCGTGATACCGCGAAGTTGGTTACATGATCATTATCCTGCATCTGAAAGACCACCTAAAATTTCAATAAAAAATACTTATTGATGACTAAATCTTTTATAAATCTTATAAATAATGAATCATTATATTGAACAGACATCAATAAGCAGTGTATTTGTTCCACCTTTTTTTAATTTTTGGAATCCTCTATAATTTTTATTACTCCTATTGTACAGCAAAACTTAAAATTCTTTTTGATGTGTTGGATATTTTAGTTTTCAAGAATGCAAATTTTTGACATTTTTGATCGTTGACCATTGGAAGTACATGAGAATTTCAATTATTCTGAGTTTATAATGTCTCAGGAGGGAACGTGTCACTTACGGGTTTGCTATCTGGGTTGGGATCATCGTTAACACATGATTCCATTACCGCAGCAATCTTCCTGTATTTAATAGGGTATCCTCCGTCCTGATCCTCGAGTGAACGACGTTTTACGCTAACGTTGGTGTTTGAATTGCAAGCACGCTCAATATGTCCCTTTTTGTTACATTTGCGGCATTGCTTATCTAAGGCATGACAATTTTCTGGAAGATGAAAATAACTGGTGCATCTCCAGCATTGTTGACGCCGTTCACTAGAATTCCTTGTCCCGCTACCAAAACGTGAGAACCTGCTTTTAGCTGCATACTGGTTCTGCTGAGTTCCACCATATCTCTGATGATAGTAGGAGAACCATTCCAACCTCTTTTTTGTTCACGTTGGGAACGTTCCAAATTTTGTCCCGGTCTTGAATGGGAGCCATAGGATACAGCCGCTACTGAAATTGCTGTTGAAGTGTGCGGATGATTCTTTGCGAAAAGTTTTTCGTTGAGGTTATAAATGATGATGATGATGATCCCACCTCTTTCCCCAACATAGGTTTGAGAAGGACGGAAGTATCTTTACGATAATATTACTCTGTTAGGTATATTAAAATATTTTGTACGAGCAAGTGGTGGCATCGGAAAACTCTCAGAGGAACTGTTCGAGTCATACACACACCCAAGATGACCAACATAGTTTCATCAAGAAAAAACGGGTCATACTCCATCGAATACAATGGTATTCCCTAGCATCCTTTACGTAGCCCGCCAAGAACCAATAAATGGATCTGGCGCACCACTTATCAGGACACAACTGCGACA
>SIXB01002805.1:0-26077 GCA_007018985.1 Anopheles bwambae
CTTCCCCCCCCCCCCCCCACGCCGTTTCGTGTGCGATCAACTGCTCATGCCCGATGTACGCATGATTATAATAATCATATTCGTGGCTAATCACTTTTCCCTGGCGGCTGTTATTATCGGAGCGTAAGACTCTCCGGCCCGGCGTTGCTCTCGGGCCGGTCGCAATTGCCGTTTCCCCCACCCGCGTTTGGGCACTGTGTTGGACAACACGACCAAAAACAAAGAACGGACTTAGTGGGAAGCGCTAGCGAAGCGATTTCGTTCAAGTATCTCAGCTCCGCAATCGCAAGATCATGTGCAGAGGGTGGGTGGGATGGAAAGTTATCCCTCATATCTTACTTTTTTAATGTGTATGTTGGATGTAAAAACATGAGCTGAAAGATTGGCAAAGAAGTACAGTTAATATTTTCAAACCAAAATCACTTCTTCAAGAAAGTTAAAATACTTTAACAAACCTTGTCCTATTTTAGGGGGGGTGGGCGAGTAACTTTCCGACCAACCCGTAAAATAGTTCAAATTTCAAACACCCCAAAAACTGAGCCAAAACGAGATGTGAGACGAAAAGGCAGCACTCGCTATAAGCAACATCAACAAAGAAAGTTGAAATTAGATACCGTGCGCCGGAGTGCGATTGCGTTTGCGCTAGGCGCGATGGTTACGTTGCGAAGTTGCGCAGTACTCCCTCCTTAGTTACCCTTCTCCCTCTTCTGTCACTATACACTCACACACACACAGCGAAGGCCCGAAAAGTGTAATTAGTTTTTGTCATTAAATCTAGATTTGAGCGCAAGATTGATGTTGCTTTGAGTATTTTTCGTTGCCTTTTTTTTGGTCTTTCGTCGTCGATCGTCGCCCCGTTGTTTTAACTTTCTGTTGCGCTTGGTGGTTTCGGTGGATGCTCGTCACCCCGTACTTTGTGGCTAACCGTCAACATTCTCCACTGGTTGGGGGTATTTTTTTTTCGTCAGGGGGGTGCTAAATAGTTACCCATGCTGATATACCTGGCGCTACTCCCGAGCGCTCCGAAAACCACTCCTCCACGCCTAATGATGTTCAAATGTGAAAATTTCCCTGCGACGCTCCATTCACCTGGCAGCAGCAGCATCAAGACGGTCGGGGTGTGTGTATTGGGTGCGGGAGAAAAAGTTCATCCAACCACAAACAAATGGACAGGAAAAGCGCGAATGAAACTGTCAACCGAAGCGGAAAGGTGTGCGATACATGTTTGTTGAAAGGGGGTTGTTTTTATTACGAGCTTATAACGCTGCAGAAAGGAAATGTTGGGTTTTCCCCATAGAAGGCTAGCTCATAGTTTCTCACGATATGCTTAATTGCGAGGTGTTATATGGTTTTACCGAGAACCGATTTGGCAATATATAATAAATTCAACTTCGGACTTCCCTTAGGGAAAAGATCCGTCGATACAATTATCGCAATAAAGACTCTCAGCTCATCTGATCGAATTGAATTAGAAAAAAACACGGAAATCATCCCACTTTTGCTTCCTTCATCAACAGTTCTAAAAGGGCTTTGGAGCTCTTGTACACCATACAAGAACAGGCAAAGAATTGGAACCCACTGAAACTATTCTGGACCGTTCAATCTTGGCTCAAACCACATCGTACACGCAATCTGCTGCTACCCAAAGGAAGCCGTAACCAGATCTTGCCATCAAACCCAAAAACTGCACCACCCAAGCCAAGCAAAAACTACAACATTCGCTAAAGCAAATTACTGCAAAATCCCAGGAACAATCTAACCTCACTCGGGATCAGGTTTTAGAGCATAAGAAATAACGGTAAACGGGCCAAAGGAAGCACACACGCGTACGCACACATGCACAACCGACTGGCCCACATATTATCGGCAAGATCGATGATCCGAATCGAGCGCGAACGGAACGGGTTTTTTGCATTTTCGAACGATAGATAGAGAGCAACGGCTGCGTTAGAAGGTTTGTGTTAGAAGAGCCGCCGTTTCGCCGAGGGGCGGTGATCGCCGATTTTGGCGATTCGAGTTCCTGGAGAAATGGTGATTTCCTCTCACACTCCACACGTGACTTGACCGGCTTGGGCGCCATATTGTGGACGAGGGCTAGAACGTTGATGTTTTTTTGGTCGTCCCTCGGAGCGACTCGAGAAGCAGCACCCAGCACAATAGACATGATGATCATGATGTGACTCCTCTTTGCTACGGTCGTTGCAGGACGCCTGGCTGGAATGTTTGGTGTTGTTTTTGGGCAGCCATGTTTTTGTTTGTTTGTTGCTATCGTTACCCTCGGGAGTACGACGCGTTGATAGGTGGCTCGGTATACACGTTGGTTTGCAAATTAGAACGCTCACCGAGCGAAACAATGCTTCGTTAAACGGGGAGGGCAATCAACAATCGTACTGAACGGCGGAAGAGAAAGAAGACACACACAAAAACGAGCAACCGATCGACCAGTTACAAATTAGTGTGAAATAGTGCGCAAACGAACGGACGTGGAGACCCTTTATTTGATATTCTGCTGTACCCAAGGCTATCATCGCGCCGGTACAGGAAGTAGCGGTGCCTATGGCTTGCCTCTTTTTTTTCGAATCGTACGCTTGATTTGTTCTTATGTATTTCCTTCTTATGTTTTGCTGATGTTCTTTTGCAACCCTTTTCTGCAATTTCTAGAAGCGTCCATTTTTGTTTTAAATATAATGTTTTCTGCATTTCTTTCTTCGCTAGCGCTCTTTCTTGCTCTCTCTCTCTTTCTCTTCTGCTCTCTTGCTTCATGTTAGCGTGTTAAGCAACTTCATTTATTGTGCGTTTTGTTCTTCCTTGAGGCGTAGGTTAGAATTATAATTAAATGAAATATGTTGCCCGGAGGTACTTCTCGGAATTGAGTCAACGTATTTCCATCGGATTTGTACAGCAAAAGGACTCATCCCGCACGTTATTTCATCTGAATCATTAGCTCAGGTTTTGATAGAATATTTCCACAACAATTTCATCACAAAAATTACAACCACTCTCCCACACGTGTCTGCGGAACATCGAAATGAAATGCTCGCCCCTGCTGTGTGTGTGCATCGGTGATCATAAACGATCCTCAGACGTACGGGAACGATCCACGCCGCTACGAAACGGGAGCACACGGCAAATACACAAGGCAAATACACACTTTTATTGCATTTTATTTTTGGACAGAGACAGTGGAGACAGTTTGTTGTTTGCGTTGAGTTTACGGGCAATGTGTCGCGGTTGTTGCTTGCCGCTAGTTCGCTCCATACCGGGTGCCAATAAAAATGTTGGTCGCAGCAACAGCACTCGCCAACACGCTCCTCTGGATATGCTGCCCTCGGGGCATTAGATTGGAACCGTCTCCCGTTGTTCCTGCTTGCCCCCGGGACGGTTGGATGGCAATCGCAAGTGACAATTTTCCGGACGCGCCCCATCAATTCGGTTGGGGCAGGGGGGGTCGGCTTGTTATTTTTGGCCTTTTGCTGCGTATGCGGGATCCACACATACACACGCGATCATTGCTGTTGCAATGTTTTCTAGACACTCCAACACACTTGCGGGCCGTGGAGAGAGTTTTATGTTCTGTGATGTGTTGAGCGCACTGTTGGTAATAATCGGTCGTGTTGTCTTTGAAAGAAGTTTCCTGTGTTACAACGCTGTTGTTCAATCACATTTTACTAATTTTTAAAATATTTCCACTACAATCTACAAAATCGACCTATATCATCCCCTGACACACCTTTTTGGTACAAATCAGGGTAAAAACATTCATTCCAACTTGTCACAAATAATCGATTGTACCCTTTAACTCACCATTTGTTCGCTCAATGTCTTCCGCCAGCGCCGTTCCTTGCAACACATTTTCCACCCATAATCCGCACAGCACCAAAAACGGGAAGTCCCCGGCGGCAAAGTAAATATTCTAAGCCCGGCTCGTACCACGGTCCCGGGAAAAAGAGTTAATCCACATCTTATGAGTTTCAACAGCGGAATAAAAACAACATGCTGGTACCACGGGCGATTCGATGTGCCTGGAGTATCGGCTCTGCATCATTGATGTCAAAGCACAACGAATGAAGATTTTAAATCCTTTGCTCGTCGCCTTTCTCCCACTGCACGCTGGATGGATTTTCCCCACAAAGGGACAGTCCCATGCCGTTTGCGTTTGCTTGTACAATGTTTCCACGAGGTTTCGGGAGCTTACGTAAGAACGTTCATTAAAATTATTTATTACATTCTTCCACTACCACCACCGCTCCCAGTTAGTGTGTACGACTGCCAGCGCTTCTTCACAGTTTGTGCGACGAATTGTGGACGCAGTGCGTTGTTTGACAGGAAGTTGTGTATGGTACCGTCAGTTGTTGGGGTGTTGAATTATTTCTATAATAATCGTCACATAAATCGTTCCCCGTCTCGGCGCAGAAGCTGCCAAAAATTGCATGCTGCGACATCGCATTGAGGTTATGTTCGATAATATCTTTTTTGTAGATTAATAGCAAAAGCTTGAGAGCATCTTAAGGACAGTATCTGACTCATACTTTTACTTGTGAATGTGTTTCATTACATCCTGCAACGAAGAAATTACTCATGAATTACTTTATCTGCCCCAGACCCCAGAAATGAATCAGCACAAAAAAGCATGAATTAAATTGCAACACTAGTCGAAGTGTCCCTTTCACCCAGGGTCGCCACTCCATTGCTGCCGGATGAATCACAACCATGCGCCAACGTGTGCACACGGTAAGAAGGAATGCATGCTCGAGCCCGTCCGCACGGATGCACTGGAACATCATGCTGCAGCACATAATTATTTCCGGTTACGGTATTTCCCGCGATGATCTTCTGGCTTGAGAATTTTGGGAAATTCCAACATCGTTCGTTCGGTTGCGCGTTCGTTTTCGGATTTTCTTATGCTTCCTTCACGTTCGTGCACTTTTTTCCCCAAGCCCTTTTACGGCACGGAACGGCACGTGTGCATCAGCATCTCTTGCCACGAAACGCGAGACAGATGCATCTTGTCTTCGCTTGCAGCAGCGCCTGATGCACATTCAGACAGGAAGGAATTGCACGGAAGAGCCAATAAAAGAAAAAGACAACCTACAAGTGCACAGCCTCTGGGCGTTGGCTGGCCATTCATGCTTTTCAACACACTTTCAGTGCAGCGTTCGTGCCTTAATGATGTGTTTTCCGCAAAGGATTGCATGATTCACATTGGCGCACATCGAGCATTATGCTAGCGAGCGCGTTCGCTTAAAAGTCATCAATTGCCAACTGTTTCTGGCCCGCCCGGTCCGGCCCGAGTGGCGCACGAAATAAAACAGTTGACGCACTGGATTTACTTATTCGCGTGGGAGTAATTAATAAAATTTATTACGCCTTTGCGCCATTTCACTCAGCACACACTAAGCACGCACGCTCGTTTTAATGGGACAGGACGGGTGCTATTAGACAACCGAAGCAACGCTTCATAAAAGCATCTTCTTTTTTAACATTCAAACTTGCACATGCTCACGAAATACCGAAAAACCTCTTAAAATTTCATTCTTTCCGCGTTTATTAGCGCAGCGTTGCGTCTTCCATGTCCTGGCGGAGTAACACACAAAAAAAAACCTTCAACAACATCTTCTTCTCCGTTCCCAACCCAAGCGCGGGGGAAAGAAAATTCAAAATATCATCAACGCGCACCAGCTGAGCCGGCCGGATCTGGTTGCCCGGAGGCGTACTGGCTACGGTACTTCGCCGTACGCCCGCCACGCAAACGCACGCGCCAGCACCTCGCCAGCCGCAAGACACCAGCCGCAAGTGGCGCAAGTGGGAACAAATTTCTGTCACATGAAAAATCTAAAATTAACGCAACGTAGATATTAAAAATAATTAATTGTACTCCGTGTGCATAAGGCCCGAGGCGCGCATTATTGCTTCTGGTTGAAGGTGGATCTGATCGTGGGGAGGATATGCGAGAGAAAGAAGTAATCTGCTATAATGCTAGCACTCTTAGCATCTCGCTTCTTCTCAACTGTCCCGTCCTTCCCTCCCACCAGCAAGATCACACCGAACAAACGCGTCGTTTGCCATGTTCCATCGACGAATGTTTATGTTTTCTTAAGTAGCAAAACACACTCTCAAATACACACACACACATCGGCTCCTTCCCCCTCTGACTACACGCGATCCTCGATTACATCAGTTTTGATTCCACCCAGTCTGGTGGATGTGTTGGCTGTTTTGGCATCACAGCCGGGAGGAGCGGGAGAACAGAACGAGAGAAGACCCGCGTCTGCCGAGTGCATCTCGTATGGTTTTCTGGGTAGTGGAAAAAAGGCAATCTAAATTGGAAAAACTAGACAGCATTAAGTGTGCGCTGTCCATGAATAAATCCTGCTTGAAAATTCAAACCAAGCAGCAACAGCGGCAGCAGAAAAAAAGGGAAGCGTCCATTTTCTCGCGCTCAGAAACTTCCTCCATCGGGTTGGTTTTATAGTAATGGAAGTGGTAACGGGAGAAGGTAAAAATAATTCTATTTCAAACGTCCGTACCGAGACGCTGGCGTACGATCGTGGCTGGGATGGGATGCTGGGTGAGTGGGTGTGCTACCACAACCGACCTCCTCGAGAGCGAGTAGTTGTTTGCGTGCGGGAGGGATTAACCGGTGCCATCGATCAAAGTAAGACATTCTTGCAATCGATGCTAGAACGGAACGAAGGGGAAAGCTGAGAGGTTAAGGAAAGAAGGGGAAAAGCCACGGTCACTTGACGGCAAGTAAAAATTAGGCCCATGTGAAACAGAAACATGACATACCGTATAACCCTTAACAATGAACGTGTTTTAAAGAAAAAAAGCCAAAATCAAGGTATTTATGAATACAAAAATGAATTGTTATTCAATATGTTCCCAATATCTTAAACACTTTCAGTCAGGATTAGTGACAGAAAAGTTAAATTAAACAAATGTATTTAGTATAAGTAGTTTCAGTCAGCTGTCTATACTATACCTCATCTCTTCTCAAGGGTTAGCTCATTAAGAAGATCAAAACGGAACGGAATTTCGTACCCAAAAAATATGAAGAAACACTTGCCACGGGTAAATTATTCACTCGCGCAAATAAAGTACGCATACTTAAGCCATTTCGCAGGGCGGTACTGTTTAGCTGCCATCGAAAGAATTCCCCTCGACTGTCATGAGCATTTGCCATCCTTTGCGTTGCGCGATTATCACAACACTTTTCGTGCACACTTTTTTTGGCTAAATTACGGACCATGTTAACCGTCACATCACAGGATCATCCTTTGAAGCGATCATCGATCGTGCGAGCAAAGCTGGGAGCGAAATTCCGTGGCTAACCTTAAGCCGACCCCGAAAGCAATGCGAAAGGCAATAAATAATTAGTATTATTTGTTGTTAAACTGTTCGCTTGTCGGCCTCACTTGTCCGGGTAGTGTCGACTGCAAGGGACAGACATCAGGAGGTAGACAGCTCCCGAAATTCGTTCCCGACAGGTGGTACACGGTGATGTAGTGACATTTTTTTCTCACTTGCTTCAAAATCACACAGAACAGAGATAGAAGTACCGGCAATATTTATTCGTTCATTTATTTTGCGCCTTTGCAAAAATTGTGTTCCGCCGGCAGCGTTTGACGCTTTTGAATGTGTGTGTGTGTGCGTACTCGCCGTACATACGTCGCTAATCATGTGCTGTCGTTGCATAAATCATCCCAGCAACGAGGACACGATTGAAGAAAGTGAGAACAACTTGTGTTTGCGAATGTTACATAACGAAGATCGGGAGCAGGCGGTCGCGGTGTTGGGCTGATGTTGGGAGACCGAAAGAAGAGGGCGAAATGTATGCAGCAAAGCAACACAAAGACGAAGGAACCGAATCAACATCACACATTCCGGTCGATTCATCATCGTTTGCGTCAGTGACGAGATTCGCTGGTGTTTGTGTTCCTTCTTCTTTTCCACCGTGATGCCGTGGTGCATTCCTTCGCCGGCTCGCCAGCGTACAGGAAGTGGGGAGATGCATCATCATCATCATCTGCGCTTCGCCCGACCACAAGAGTGCAAGCGTGAGCGAAGTGTCAGTCAGTATGTCAGTGTGTTGGCCTTCGGCAAAGGTATCAACCGTAAGGGAAGCGGATCGCAACAGACTGGCACATACACACTGAAAAACCACTGCATTTATATGGAGCAAAGCCATCTATCCACCCCAAAAGGCTCAGAGAGGACTCAGGTTTGCCAAAAAAACAAGAAAACCGGCTCCAGAACTTGCAAACCGGTTGCAACTCAAATGCAGAGCTGCACTTTCAACGTTGAGCCCCAGAACTTTGAAGACACGCAAAACGAGGAAGCACACTCAACCGAAAGGAAGCTCATGGAAGATAATTTCCCACTTCCTTGGGTGGGCACTCGCCCTCGTCGCATACTTCCCACCACCCAACACCCAGCATCCGATGCGTCTGACATCGCACTATCCGGGCGCAAAAGATAAATCACTTGCTTTTAAGACTATCTTCCGGTTTTTTTCTTTCGGGAGGCGCTCTCGTTCGTTCGTGCTCTTTGATTTGAATGCCGCTTGATGCACCTCTACGGTTTGCATCCGCTGTCGGTTGCATTCTGGGCATCACTTTCTTTGCTCTTTATCCGCTCGCCTTTGTGTATGTGATTTGAGGTCTTAAATTGATCGTTGTTGTGTGTGTGTTGTTGTTTTTTTCTAGTTCAATCTGTACACCGAGCTCTGTTCTTGTTTGATACTTTGAAGTGGTTGTTCCCTGTTTGCAGCATGGCTTGAGGTGGAATTGAACTTTGTTTTGAATAAAACATACAGCTAGAGAAAACACGTGCATTGAATCTCGAGCCGGAAATGGAACAGTTCCTGGTCCAATCATAATACAAACATACAACACCGTTTTCCATAAGCATGTGAGGAAGCGCTTTGTTGTTTAATTGAATTTTTAATTCCACCCTGCTATCGTCCACTAAAACATACTTCCGCTGACATTCCGCCCTACCAAAGAGCAAACCAGTACCAACGCTAGCTCCTTCATGAGTCATGAGATACATTTTTCGCTCACCCTGACCTTGAACACCCGTCTGGATGTCAGTGAAATTATTTCATCAGATAAAATCCATTATCCTTGTTTCACGTCCTGGCTCGTTCGTTTCACCCTCCTTTACGAGCGTGGGGCTGAGAATGGGGACGTTTTCGCGCGCCGTTGTGGGGCCTGTTTTATATTCGCGCCCTGGAACGAGTGGGAAGATCGTCGTGTGTCGTTTGCCACTCTGCATCTCTTCTTTTCTCCCGATCTCCGGTTCGCCGTACAGCACCAGCAGCAACACAAACCGAAAACAAAAACTGCACTGTTGATATATTTTTGCTTCACTCTTTCCCACAATGTACCCCCTTCCAAAACCCAACTCCTCAGAGATCCTGCGCGATGAGTTCCAGACTTTGGGACGTTACCGGGGCCTGTTGGCGATGGTAGTGTGGTATTGATGCTCGCGCAATTCCGCGATGCGCGTTTGCATCAGCCGCTGTGTGTCCGCACCGATGGGGTTGAAATGCTTTTTTACCCTGTTTGATATTTGTATTTAATGCGTTTCTTTCCGTGCTTTCTGTTCGCCACTTTCGTCACACAGACACTCAAAACTAACGCGAAATGAAACGCGCGCATGCCGCGGCCCGAAACGAAATCGAAATATTCAAGGTCACCACAATTGATATTCACTGCAGCAGCAGCAGCGTCTGAAAATGTGAATTTCGCATGTCGTGTCTTCGTTGCGGGTTGGATACTGTTCGCCGTGCTGGGCGGCCTAGGGAGGCAGCAGGGTGTATTAAAAATTAAACACATAAAGCGCACCGAGCGCAGTATCATCTCTTGCTAGTCTTTTTTTTCTTCTGAGGAGACAGCTACAGAACCCGTTCTACGGACGGTCCCGTCCGGTGTACGGGTACCCGAAATAAATGAAGCATTAATTTATCATGAAATGTGGGTTGCAGAAGGGAGGAAGAGTGTTGGGGAGAATATTCAAACCACCAAACATTACCACCAAACAAGCGAACCGATTGCAAACGAGCATGGGGAAGGCAGAGGAACGGGACAATGGATCGCACATTTGGCAAGTAAGCAAACACGAAACAAGTTTCTTTATCACGGTAATCTTTGCTGGAAATGTTTGCTTTTAATGCATTTCATTTGTTTTAATTATATCGGGAAAGGAGTTTGGTGCATTAAACTCAGTGCAGTTTTGGCATTGGAGGGCTTGTAAGGCTCATACTTGTTTGTGTAAAGAAAATGCAACTAAAATTAATAGTGCTCACGAAATGCGACACTTGCCGGCCATCATTAATCGAGCCTCAATTCCTACCTTCGTACTGTTGTATTTTTCCTTCCCCCGGTCTCCAAACAGCCACCGACCATGGTGACAGAGTTTAATGCAAGAATGTACATAAATTGGTGTTGTCCCAACGGTGGGAGCCCCTTCCCGAATCCGGAAACCTTAGACGAGCCGACGAAAGACGACGACAACGATGGCGATGAAAGCGAGAACGACGATTGCGCGGATGCTGTTTGGGCAACTTCTGCTCTTGCTGTCTTGCTGCTCCTGCTGCCGCCACCGTCGAATTGCCAGTGTCCGTCCATGCCGATGGAGTTACTGGTTTAGGCTGGTTCACACCATTGCAGCAATTTCGGCTGCATGAGGGAACCTGGGAACGACCCGAAGAATTTACTGCCCACGATTCCGGTTTCTACAATGTTTTCTTTCATTTGTTAGATCTTTTTTAAACCCTTTTGTCTCAAAATGTTGAGATGCTGTTGGATATCGCTTCTGTGAAGGAGGATTACTTTCGATTTTAAGATGTTTGAGGAGGGACATTTTTGGGTAATTTTTAAGCAAAATTATTACCCGCATTTTTGTTTTCTTTCTCAAAGTCCGACGCATATTGAACAGGTCAACCTGCCCATTCGTGGACAACAAATGGTACAATACTTAGCGAGTGGCGTAAGACGATGATGTCATTGTTGAAGGCACAAACACCGGTCAATTTCAACGCCCAAGAAGAAAACCTCAATTTGTCATTGCCGAGCAAGAACCAGTTACTGTTTTGTTTGCACCAAACACTTTTATTCTTGTCCTTGCCGTGCGGTAGTTACTTATTCCCATGCCATACAATTTAATTGTATCAAACGGTTCTATCCTTCCTGTGAAAATTGTACTTATTTCGCCGAATACTTCCCATTCCTTTCACCTTCACGCCGATCGAGCGAAGTAATTTTCTCATGTCCTACCGTTACTTCAAGACAAGACAACCAACACAAAACTGCAAAGTCAATCATCCTTCCAGGATTATCCGTACCTCCCTCAAACTCTCTCTTTCTCTCGCTCTCTCTATCATCTATGCCGACAAAACAACGGGTCTTAAAATTGGAGAAAGGATACAGGGCATGTGCACATGCCACGGGTTTACACCGTACGCCCGTGAGGGATAGCCCAAGTTACCAAAAAAAAAAAAAAAACACGCGATTCTCATTAAGATTCACTGCACGAATGCTATAATTTCGGAAAAGGGCGGAAACATTAATCCATCGATATGTGTGCGCGGCGAAATGCCGGTGGTGCTCGAGTGCAAACTGTTGTGTTGCGGCCAAACAAGCGGCCCTTATACCTCGATACCGGGAATTGTGAAGCAAATCGAACCCTTTCTCGTCCCTCGGTACCCTCCCGTTCAGTGCAGTTTGGCCTTTTTATTTGTGCCGTTGTTGCTCGTTTGTCCTATTATTGGATCCTTGTTTCCTTTGCTCCACACTCCACACAACGGTTTGAACGGTTGTCCGGTCCCCGTGCCCCTTTGCTGCAGGCGGTGGGGAGTCATCTCATCTGTACGGGACTGAGCAGCGCTAGCAACATGGCGTCCGGTCCTGGAGACCCCAGGCCGGTTCGTCCCGACCAAGAAGTACCGTTAGATTTTCCGCTCCAGGAACAATGCAGAGACGAGCACGAAAGGAACAACCCGTTCAACGAGCCTGCGAAAATTGCAGTCCAAGGTCTTGTCGGACGTTTCGGGGATGCTCCAATTGTCGGCGTGTTCTCGCTCGATCGCTCTGGTCAAACATGCAACCAGCCCGGCACAACTGTGGTATGCAACAGTGTTTGTTCACTGCTTCACCAACACACAACCATGTGAGTCAGCAGCAGTAACAGCAGAAAGTGGTCAAGCGATCTCGTGCCAGAAATATGCAAAACTTCGGTCGGGCCGAAGGATTAACAGTGCAAAATCATGACCACGAGAGAACGTGGCTGGGGGAAGTGTTCTAACTCCCGAAACGTATCTTCGCACACCGGAAGACTTGCACAATCCTTACCCCGGCCGAATCGGTATGCATTCATTCCGCCCGAGGGAAGAACGGGAACGAGAGAAAAGTTTGAAGCGACGGCACACAGAACCCAGAAGCTGCATGTTTCCAGCGAAATCAATCCGCTCAACCCGTGCTCCGGAAAGAATTTACCAATTTTTTGGCTTTCGTACCTCGGTTTCGTGTGGCCTTCGAGCAGAATCATCATGCACCGCAAAGCATGCCTCCGGGGTAGTTCGGTGGAGCAGTATCCCTCCACAGCCTCCTGTCGGTCTCCTTCAGGTACGCACCGTGATTCGGGAGGAGTGTAAAAGATAATTTAATGCATATAATAATAATAAAACGACCCGCAAAACCTTGAAACATTTTGCACAAACTCACACAAACACACCAGTTGATGCTGCGTGTTCTGTTGGTGGTTGTTTAACGTTTTGCTGTGTGAGCTTCTTACTCTGTTTGTAATTCTGACTCGAAAGGTATAATTTTGGGGCGCTCATAAACCCTCATCTTCTTGCCGGTTGCCGGCCAGGGGCAGGGGTTTGCAATGCTTCACGCGAGATATGCTTAGGACGCAAACGATATGGGCGACTTTGGGGTTTGTTGCTTGTGGCTTGCCTGTTTTTAAAGCTCGGTTTGGGAGCATTTTGAATTAGACGATGCATGAAGAACTCTAAGTGTGTGCAACGTGATTCTTTTGGTAATTGGAACCTAGATTGGTTTATTAATTATCAAACGAAAAAGTCGAACCAAAGTGTGCTCAACGTTTTATTATTCTATAAAGCTCAAACGGTTATTTCCTTATTTGATTTAACCGTTCAATTATGAGCGACCCATTGTGCCGCACTCGGTCATTTCTTCCTTTTCTGCACTCCATCTCCAATCATAATGCATCTGTCAGTCACTTCCCTTCGCCGTTGTCGATCGCTTCAATCAATTAGGTGCAAACGCTCACACAAAAAATCAGTCCGTTCGTGCAAACCCGCTCGCGAGCTGAATATGAATTTAATTTATGAATGATCCAAACGATGGCAATCAGCGGATCACACAAAAAACACCACCACCACCAGTCAATAAAGACGAATCACAAACAGAAAAGAAAAAAAAACAGCCGCGTCGAAGGTGCAGTAAATTAGCGTTTACCCATTGCAATCCCCTTTGCGGCTGCCATAATTGATCGTTCGCTTAAGCATGGACGCATTCCCTAGACTGCAGCGCGCACACACTCACAAATTAAGATGGACTGGGGAGAGGAGGGTTGGGAGACATTGCAAACCTCGAGCTTGCGAATTTGGCACAATAATCTTCTTAAGATATTGGATCAAGCCTTCGCGCGACTCTGTACCGAGCATTATGTTACCGGGCGGGCTTGGCGGTTTGTCGGCGCCATCACTCCAGAAGGTGATCAGCGGAAACGCAGCGATCCACTTCGAGGGTGCACAATTAAAATGTACTTAACCGTGCGCGCGGAATCGCGATTGAAGCGGGCTTTGGGGCGGGTTTTTATTTCCCCAAATTGAAGGCCTCTCCCTCCTCCCGCTCCGATCATTGATGCCGTTGGCAGAACGTGGCGGCATGTCTGTCTTTACAGTGTGCGGTCGGAGGGGGTTTGGTCGGAATGGGTTTGATTTTTGACGCGTAGATATTAGACTGGGATCAGCGCATACACAAAGGTGATCTCCTCTGGTGGCACCGACAGCTCCCCGTTTGGCGTTGCACTTTTGATTTCTGTGTGGTGGTGCAAGGTATTTATAGGATACTTAGAGACATTAGACGCGAGTCCTTGAACGGCGGGACCGAAAGAAGGTTAACAATTATCTGACGCGGTGCTTTGTAGGGTTCACTTCAGGGAAATCGACACCAGATTGCACCGCGATTTTGGCAGACGAAATATGATGGATGATGTTCTAGTTTAATTCTAGTTGGAAAAGGAGTCATTATGGTTTTGTGCAGATTAGTGTAGGTTCAAACATTCAAGAACCTTTCTTCAATTAGAACTGTTTTTTGTAGGCTTGGTCAAATGTTCTCTTCTCCGTAAATTGATTTGGAATGAGCTAATAGTCGAACGTCCTGAAGTGTGCATTGCTGAAGGCTTACCCATATCTTCAGGGAGCTCTAATAATTCCTTATGGCAAGAATGCATAATTGATCCATGTTTTAATCGATTTACCGTTTATAGCCGACACTTTTTTGCATGTGTTTACTGCAATTAGTCCCAAGAAAGAAAAAACCAACTAATAAGCTTTCATTTTCCACTTTCCAACCCCAACGAACAAAACACACATTATTCGGACCGTTTAATCCTCATTCCGTTTGACACCGATGCCTACAAACGCATAGCAAGCACAGCAAGGGCAGAAAAAAAGGATAATGAGCGATTGTTTGTTTGTCGAAAGCCCTGGCCCGAGACACATCACATCACGGACGGGGTCGACGGGACCAGTATGCGTTCCGCATGTCGTGTTTGGAGCACCGGGTAGAACCCTTACCAGACATCACGCAAGTAACGAACGGTACATTTGCGTTTGCGAAAACGCAATTCCCTTCCGTGTGTCCCTTCCACTAGAAGGCGCTCGAAATTTTCATTTTCCTGCGGCACTCTGTAGACAACCCACAATTTTCGCCATCCCCCGTTAGCTGTCCCGATTGTGTCCTTCGACAGCAGTTGGGGTGGGCGGTAGCAGTAGGGAGGTTGGAAGTTTGGGCGGCTATGTCTGCGTGCTCTCTCGCTCACTGCTTACCCACAAGTCGTAGGGACACCCATCCATGGAACGGTAATTTCCGGCACGAAAAGGATCTCGGAAGGGTTAGGTTTTTTGTTCGGTTCGTTAGTGTATATCCTTCTGTGTGTGGGGGATGGAGGGTGGTTCTCTCTTTCTCTCTCTCGATTTCGATTAGATGACGAGAGCCGAGTCCGAGGATTGCAGTCCACACCAAACTCCTTCCAATGAAAGTGGATCCTTATCTGCGCTGCTGCCACCCTTGTTCGTACGCGGCAAATATGCGTCATGTTGTTTGAATGTTCCGGCTACGGCAGTTGAGTTTTTGATGGATTTCCCTCGCCCGATGGCCCTTTCGTCGGGGCTTTGATGGAGTAAATTAGTCCGTGTTTACGTGTGTTTGTGTTGGGGTAAGAAGGGTGAGAAGAGTGGTTCCAGCTCTAAATTAGAGTGAAATTATGCGTCTCGTCTCGGCACGGTACGGCACGATATCAAACACTCTTTTTCATTCGTTTTGGCACACTGCTGTTGGGGTTGGGAATGGGAATGAAATTCATTTTAAGTAGTTGAAACGAACTTTTGATATAATAATTAGAGCTCGTCACTGGCACTTCGGCAGCGAAGGAGAGCGAGCGATCCATCAGCATCGGTGCAAGGATGGGTTTTATAGGTGCAAAGCGTACATCACGCCAGTTTATGCACTGGTCGTGGTAGCCGAACGGAACTGGGTGGCCATTAGAAAGACAATGTTTTGCAGAAACTGATAAACTGGTTTGGTAGAATTGTACTTGGAAGCAGTATTACTTTTTAATTATTTTGATTTTAAGCGTATGAACCACCCGTCGGTACATCAAAGATGCGCTTTGGTCGGCAACTCCTCAATAAGAACTCTCCAATATGAAATTAAATCTTTATTGCACATAAAAACAACAAACAAACAAATTGTCCGTTCCGCTGCAATTTTCACCCAATTTATGGGTTTCCCAAACGAAACGGTTCGATTGATGAAAATCGACCATCGAAGGCGGAAGCCTTTTACTGTTTAATATCTAGAAGAATCTGTCTCGTTCGCTCGCAACCGATGCTCACGGTGGCAGCTCT
The DNA here is from genome assembly GCA_007018985.1 of Anopheles bwambae. Taxonomy (NCBI): domain Eukaryota; kingdom Metazoa; phylum Arthropoda; class Insecta; order Diptera; family Culicidae; genus Anopheles; species Anopheles bwambae. The sequence goes on from SIXB01002805.1 coordinate 16,163, forward strand.
GATTTTATTAATCATATTAGCCGCCCTAATAGCGGTTATTAGGGGCTTCGCTTGCATCAAAAGGGCGCCAAGCGTTTTTTTCTTCCTCCAAAATGCTTAACAGCCTACCTCTACCCCTGAGCGAACACGAACGAAAATGCTACTTAGCCTCCGTCCCAAACATCCAAACCCGTCCGAAATTGTTCATCCACTTTATGACGCCGAACGCATTCATTCTTCCCCAAACATCTCCACTCTCGATTCGTCCTTGAAGTGCAGTCAAATATTGGCGCATCTCGGTAGCTGCAGCATCCCAAAACCGGCCTCACGGTCCCAAAAACAAGGGCCCCGTGTGATGATAAATGCAATCTAAGTGTAGGTTTCGCCCGCCAAATTCCACCATTCGAGCCCTGTGCCAGCGGAATAAATGAAGCAAACAGGGGAGAGATCTTGTAAATTGCAATCGTTGCAACGAGGTACGGAAGAGCGGGAAGAGAGGAAAGCCGGAACGGAAATCGAGCGACAGCCGACGAAAGCATCGACAAAACTTGTGTGGTGCCTCGTGTGTGTGTGTGTGTTGTGTGTGCTCGTTGTCCTTGAGCCTCTTCTCGGAAGCGAACGAAGTGGAACATTTTTGCTCCGATGCACCATCCCTCCGCGGGACCCCGGGAACACGAGTGCGAGGAATGTGACGAAAGCGCAAGAGCCTCAACCTCAACGGTGCAAAGAGGGAGCGGAAATGATCCTTGTGCTGGGAGGCGTAAAATTTTACAGTTTGTTCATTCCTCTTTTCCTTGCACCCAAGGTCAAAAGAAAATTGATGTTTTGGACACGGTACAGACAATCGACAATCAAATGGTGGGGGGCACCAAATCCTCAGGATAGGATCCCGAAAGTGTGTCAACGTGCTCTATATATTGTGTGACCAACAGTACAACGTATGATTGGTTTGTATTTATTTACATACATTCACAGCATTATCCCAATCCAATCAGCTTCTTTAATATTTAGCTCGTTCGTGTACACAAACACATCGATTGATTGCACAATGAGCGATGTTTAATAAACAATCATCCGATGGGCCACGGAAATGTTAAACACAATCCACCCAGGAGAAGGAGGCGAGCAATTGGGAGGAGAAAGAATATTTCAATCCCCCCAACTCCCTATCACAGCCCTTCTTTTCCGCTATTTTTCGTCAAATTTGCTTCAATGCGTTCCTACCGCTTCCCCTCAATTCCTCTAAACACTTCTGTCCCATCAGCACCGCTTACAATTTGCGTGCGTTTCGCGACCCGTCCATTTGTCGGGTGTTTTGTTCGGCTTCGTTATGGTAAACAGAAAAATTAAACTCACTCGGCACGCAAACTAACCACCACCGGATCGTCTTTTCGACGCCGAACCCCCCACAGTGGTGCTGTTGAGTTTTCGCCCCATTTTCCCCTTTCCCACCCTGTGCTCTAGGTGGTTTATGAACATATTGGGCACATTATTCCTGTCCAAACCATCAGCGGGCCAGCAGCGCTTTTGGCGAAACCGTACACGGAACCAAATGGTATCCGAAACAATCAAGCATGAATATGAACACTGGAGCATGAGGTGATGGAGCGGGAGTGCGGGTTTCAAAATTTGTGTTCCTTTTTTATAAGCCTTTTCGTTTGAGAAGTCTGATAATTGAGTGTAGGATTTCAGGAACGTTTAAAATGTTCATTAATTTGCTATAGTTGTTTCACATATAGAAATCAATTATATCAACATTTATTCTACTTCCTTCTAACGGTTTAGTTCTACAAACTAACAGCAATGTGGGCTTGCTGGTCGATACATTTATGCACACAGCAACTAGTCCAAAATGGCTTCCAATTTGGTGCATTTCTTCTCTCACTTAAAACCCCCGTCAATTGAGTTTCCCGCTTCATCCTCGCACCCTTTTTCCAGCACGACTACTCATCCGTTGTAGTGCCCTTCGTTATGCTTCAACAATTGAAACAACTCATTCACAACCGTAAAACCTCCAGCCAATCCGTCTGGCAGGGAAGTCGAGGGACCTTCTCCACCAGCTACTATCGCCCATAAGGCGTACACGCTAAGGCGGGGAATAATAATAACACATTTCACATGCCCTGTCTGGTTTCGGAGCAACCCCATGCACACCCATACATAGAAGATTTACATACAGTTTGGTTAATTTATAAACATAACGATGATTGACCTTGAAAGAGACGACACAACCATGCCGTCCGGAAGAGCGCGAAAAGGGGAGCAGTGGCGTGGGGTGCGCACCAAATTGCAACAACTACCATTCACTGCAGTGCACCCGCAGCTCGACCGTGGAACTCGACAAATGGAACTGAATTAAAATCTAACCCATGGCAGTAAGGGAAATACGCTCGGACAGGCGAACAAGACAGGCGAACAGACCGACCAAGACGTAGCATAATGATTTGAAAGATTGGCATCGAACTTTGCTGTGAAATTAAAGTCAACCGAATGACAGACAACGGGTTCCAAAACGCCTAAAAAGGCGTTATTGTAATCGTCTCGACATGGAATTATTTTGAAGCCGTTTCTAGGGGGCAGCCCGAAAACGTGGATGACGAATTGTTTTTTTCGCCGGACCTGACGACAACGCGCAAGTAAGACGTCTTCACTGCATTCGTATGTACTGTCGGTTTAAGTGTTGTTGCTCCAGCCCGATCGTACCACCAGTGTCGAGGTCTTCGATGCGCTGCTAAAGATACGAGTGCATCGGTTTTTTTGTGCCATTTGCAGAAGGTCTCCAGTGGCAGCAACGACAAGCAAAATGTTCTTTTTGTGTCCCTCCGTACAGCAGCTGAAATGATGAACGATCCATGCCCACCGAAGGAGATCGCAGGAACGATCACATCAGATCGTGTCTTTGCAGACGGCAAAAGGGATCTGGAGTCACTTCCTTTTTGGAATACAGCATAGTTGACGGATCAGTGGGCATTAGACACGGATGCTTGATGCTCTGTACAATTGATGTACTATAACAGGGTAATGATAGATTAACCCTTTGAGTGATCTGTCTAATGCTGAGTTAGAGTTTTAGGCGTCTTGTTCCTTGAAATATACAAGAATACTGATATCCAAAAAGCCTCGTACAACAGGTCTTAATGAGCAAAACCGTTTAATGAACAAGCGTCTATTTGAAGTCATTAAAATACCCCAGACGCCACAGAAATACCCGTGCAGCCGGTCAATATCCAGCGCAAGATGCACCATTCAACTACGATCGCTCGATTGCATCCTCCTGCAGATGTTTGATCGCCTGCAAAGGCAACATAAATAAATAACAATTCCCTCGTAAAGCCTCTAGCTCTGGAGGCAAACGCGCCGAACTCGATCACCGGGACCCTGGCAAGCTTGCCAATTTCTAGGAAATCATGTCCTGCAACGAATGGCTCCGAATACACACAACAGCAGCAACAAAAAAAAGCATCGGCTCCCATCTTAGTCCTGCCTTCCGATCATGGGTGGAGCGGCAAAAACTAGAGCTGCCACCAGAAAACAAATTATGCATTCAGCCAGCTGCTGCTGCTGCTGCCGCCAGTGGGTTCGCTTCTCTAATTCGCTGCTCTAATGCCAGGCTAACCTGTGCATCGGCATCAGCCGCCACGCCAAAAGCAGCATAGTATTATAGGTTATGTTTTCTGTTGCTGCGCTTGGGTCGCAGCCCGGTCGCCCGTTTTAGCGATTAAGTTTGGCTTCGCTGTAGCGAAAGGATGGCACGAGCCTCGACCGGTTTGATTAGATGCGGCTAGCTGGTTCGCCGCGTTGCCCCCCTCAGGCGGCCGTTCGATCGGGGAGCGGGTGGCTTTTGAGCAAAAGGGGTAAACGTCTTGAACATCGCCCCCCCCTATGCCCCTTTTGCTCTTAATCCTTGTGTTGCCCACTGCCGAACAATGCCCTTTCGCGTGGAAGGGTGCCCCGTGTGGGGCGCGATCGCGTTGGGCTATTTGTGGATCAAATTTTCCTCCACCACCGCCACGAGCCGGCCTGATGGGCAAATGGGTCTAATCTAACACACAGCTGGTTAGTGGGGTCTGTTGTTTGCTGGTTTTTTGCTTAAGCTGCTGCCGTTGTGCATGATGTTGACCGAGGGTTTTGAGGAAAAAGCCGGTCGTGGTCGATGCGCATCGTTTAATTTATGCTGTTGCATTGGCGGCTTCGTAGACAGGAGTACAAACTCGCGAAGATCGCCGCAAGATCGCCATCGGCGCACGAGCCAGTCCCGACAGTTTTAACGCTTATCAAGTGCATCCTGTTGCTTTGGCACTACCTCAGCCGGACGTGCGAGTTCGATTACGGGTGTTTTTAATTTGATTAAGAGAGTAATAAAATGCTGCAGCTGTACCAACGCTTCAACGCTCGCGGGTTGCAGTCCATCCTAGCTCCCAGGTCGTCATCAATATTATGAGCTGCAGTGGTAGCGGCAGCAGTCCCCCCGGCGCTTAGTTTGATTCATGAGCTTCGGCCGAATGGTGTACCGTACTTCCTCGAATTACTAAACCTCCTAGCACGCGGTAATGATGCATACCGAATGGGTGTGGGGGACGCCAACGAAATAAGAACGAAAAAAGTGTGTGTCTGGAGTGTCGTCTGGAGCGGCGTACAGATGGTTCTAATTAAATTAGAAGGCCCCATCGGAAGGCATATCCACACATAGACACGGACACACACACACTCTCGCTCGAACGGAAAGACCTCCAGCCTAGGGCCGTCAAAGCTAACCCCGAACAAGATCCACCAAAAAAAACACACACACACTGACACTCGCTTAGGTTCGACGAAACATGTACTCCGTAAAAGTAATGGCAGCCATTAGTTTCGTCGGGTTTTCGCACCCGCGAAACTCTCCTGCAACGGGCTGCGCAGTGCAGTGTGTGTGTCGAGGAGTTGTGTAATTAATGTGTAAAATATTTCGTCTACCGTGGTCGTTGGGACGGGTAGCAACAACACCGAGATAGAGAGAGAGAGAGAGAGAGAGAGAGAGAGATAGAGAGAGAGAAAAAAAAGCCGGTAGTCGGTGGTGACGGCCGTTTGATAATTCATTTTATTATATTGGCCGCAAGATTCGCAATTAATGCAACATTTGTGTTCCGTTTTTGTCCCACATTCGTGTTGATAGTGCGCGCAAGGGTGATGACATGCGCGGGTTGAAGGGCAAAGGGGCTGCTCGTTTGATAAACAAGGCTCTAAACATCATCTCGTTTCGTGTCACTTGTTTTTTGTTTTGTGTGTGAAATGCATTATGCACCCTCCCACTGTGCCATCACATCTACAGTGTGTTCGTCTTGCCTGGGTTTTGCGCCTTTCCTTTCATTTATGCCGTTTTCATTTTTGTATATTTTGTATTTGTGTTGTAGTTGTCAATGCTGCCCCTTTTAATATTTAAACCGTTTTAGGTCATATTTTTGCTCCATTATTTTGCTTACTGCTACCCGATACTTTCATTTTTTTCTTATTTACTTTGTTTGTTTTTCTCCGATTCTAGTGACAAACCAATAAGTGCCAACACTAGTACGCTACTGCTACTACTACTACTACTACCACTACCTACGCTCTCCCAAATGCCTACTACGCCCGATACAGACACAAACAGACACGTACAGTCCCACACCTACAGATACACCGCGCAAACAATGCTATGGGAGGCTTCAATAGCTCTGCCAACCGTCACGACAAATTCGTACTCAGGGTGAACCGAATGCCGGTAATGTCCAATGCTGCGCCAACGTACCCCTCCCCATCCCCCAAGGTGTAGTAGTTGTCCCGTAGTGGTTGCCCGCCGGCCATCTTTCTACTGATGGTGGCTGGTGTCACGGTGGAAGGGAGGGGAGGGGATGCGTGTTTTTTAGAGCGAATGTAGCGCACCGTAGTAGCAGGATGTTCGCGTAGTGTTGTTTGATGGTAGTGAGATAGGAATTGATCGAAACACAAAGAGATAAGGTACAAACGTACCGAGACTAGTGAAATTTGTTAGAAAAGAAGCAAATTTAAAAACAAATTTTTGGAAGTTACTTTTGCACATAAAGTAGTTTTTGCGCACACTGTTTGTCTTGTTTACATAGAGATTTTTATAATTGAGAGAGGGGTTGTCAAGAGCACAGAGATCAAAACAATCGTTACAGAAATAGATCATCCCTAAACACGTACTCATCCTCTTTCCCTCATGCTATCATCATCACCGTCTATTCATCTAATGTTGTCTGTTGTGTTTCTGCAAAAAGAGCACTTCACACCGCCCAACGTGGGGCTCGAACCCACGACCCTGAGATTAAGAGTCTCATGCTCTACCGACTGAGCTAGCCGGGCACTTGTTCTATTCGTTTCCGTCGTTATCACATGAAGCTAATCTTCGTTCCCGTTTGCTAATAAATAACTAACAACATTGCGCTCATGTTATGAGTAGGCGATTGCAAATGAATTTTTCCCTCTTTTACCACCCCATACCCCACGGTCGATCGGTTTACTTCCCTTTCCCTTCGTTACCTGCCCATACAAGTAGCACTTGGCGCCCGGGCGGCGTGCCGGAGACCAATCTCATCACTACCGGGCGCAATCTTCAAGCACGTGCTAGATTTTTCAAAATTCATAACCATAACTTACCGCCGGGCCGACCATGTTCCCCCGATCTGTGCAGTCGGTGCGTGTGCGTGAGTACGGCGAGGAGCGAAAGTGAACGAGAACGTGGAAAATTCTTTACCATGGAAAACACTCACTCATATTCCAATCCCGCAGTCTGTAATAGAAAAAAAGCGTTACCGATCGTTACACAGTGCCGTGTGGATTTCCATTTTCCTCTTCCTCTTCACCGGAAAAGTGGATAAACAGCGTCACTAAAAACCCTGGAGCGTTGTGTGTGGGTAAAGGGGCAAAACGGACGACGGTAGAAGTCGTGCCGATGGTGGTTTGTTTTAATTTTTCCGGTGATTTATTCATGCGTCTAAGAGATGCTGCTTACCACAAGCGTTTTTTTCTCTCATTTCCATTGGTGGAATACATGTGTGAAAGAGATAGGAAGGGGGATGGCGCTTCATTGCATGGGGGGCCCGTTTCTCGATTGAGCTTCCGGACGGTGGCGGAAACGGAACGATCGTCATCATGATCAGCTGAAAACGAGCACGCTCGTGTACGCGCACGATCAAACAGTGTGCCGGAGGGGGGAGGATGTGTGTAAGCATTCCTTTCCCGTTTATGATGGGAGACAGATCGAGCTCGATTTATTATGCTTTACTAGGAACGCTACTGCTACTTGCCCTTCGCGCAAGGGGTAAACGCAAGGCGTGTTTTAAAAATAAGAAAAATAACGAATCCAACATTCGGGTGAGGTAAAAATAACGACACATGAAAAATAAGCCTCCAGATAACTCTTTGCGTTTTGCTGGTTACCCACCCACCCACGCATGTTTGCTACATGATCCATTTTCGGTCAGAAGAAGAAGCAAAAAAAAAGAGATAAAGACCACTAGCGCGTGCACGGGTCCCGACTTCACTACCTTCAATCTGAAGAATTGCACCAAAAGCCAGCTCATGCATGCTTCCTGCAAATGCACTTTTTGTTCCTTCGGTACACTCACTTCGCGCTGCAAAACCGGACTCGAGGGCGAGCAGGATCAACGCGCCGAAATTGCTTAATTATCTTTATGAGTCTTGTCTGCGGTAGGAGATTAATGATTCATGCTTGTTTTCTCAGCTCGCCCGAAATTTGCAGCATGTTCTGCCGCGTATCGTTGCGTTTTGGTTTTTTGCTTGCGTAAAACCCATTCCTTTTGCGGGTGGTTGTTGCCCGCTCTCGGTTGGTCCCTGCTTGCGCACGGAGCTGCAGGAGTTTTGATGGACCAACAGACAGACGTAGGGCGAAACTTTTTGGGCACTGAGAGAAACGTTTTTGTTTGCTGCTTGCAATCAACTTGCAAAACCAAAACCCGACTGTCCGACTTGTTGTTGGGTGCCGTTTAAGCGCGGTCAGATAGTTGTTTGCGGGTGCTTAGGATTGTTGTTTTTTTTTCTTTCTTTGCGGTTTCTGTGGTTTGGTTATTCGCATCCTTTCAATGACTCTGACTTAAAGGTGGAATTACTTTCATGCACTTTTGGCTGACCATTTCGGGGGCTCTCTATTAGGATTGCAAATTGATTTTTTTACCTCTTTCAAGCATTGAAAAACAAGCATTTAATGAATTCACCTACCACAAATTGCCATTGGTGAAACAGTGAACTCACAAACCAAATCCCATTGTCTCTATCTCTCTCTCTCTCTTCCACGGGGGAAAAGTGCATTCCCGCTGGAGCACACAGCTGAGAAATTTTATGATCGATGACAGCACGTGCCACCGTGACGCTGCGGGGCATTATTCTCATGTGCATAGACCGCTCACCGAATGCACCGCAAATGCACACAAACACACACACACACACACATCGGTGGATAATGTAATGTGATCACGATTTTCATACCACACAACAAGAGAGGCGACGGAAGAAGCAGGGAGGATGATGGGCTAACCCGGCCGGAACGTGCCCCGGACATGATGCCAAAAATAGAGGCATGAGAGGCTTAGATTTTCCTCCAACTAAGGGGGGGGGAGTGATTGCAGTCAAAGTGTTTTGGGGAAATTCGGCTACGGGAATTTCGGTGGTCGACTGGTGGCCGGTTGACGGGATGGGGTTTGGCCCGACGTTTGACTTGACTCGAGCATACGGTGAAAGGGGAGAGAACATTTGGTTGTGATTTTCCATACGGCGCAGGGGGGGGAAGCGCAGTGGACGCACGACGGGGGAGGCCTTACTCATTCAATTAAGTACACTCTTATGTAAGACGCACGCATGTCGCTTCGGATGCACTTATTGCAACGACGTGTTGTTGATTTTCTCTTCTGGTTACTGTTCTTGTGAAGAGTAGATGTTACCTACTGGGAAAAGGTATTGAAGTTTTTTGTGAAAGTAATAACGATGAAGTAAATTCTTTCATAATTGTATCCAAGTTTAACATCCACTTAAACAAACTCGACGAAACTTAAAGTGTTTTTGGCTGTTCAATAGTTTAAAAGCATTAAACTAAGCTCTCTAGGGTGATACAATAATCTCACTTTCGCCTGCAGCATACCGAAAATGCAACGCACTGGCATTGAAGAGTTTTGGTAGTTTGTGTGTTTTGTTGTTTAGGGACTAAGGTTCACCGTTGGCCACCCACTCGTATGCTGGGACAAGTACGTTTGCTCCACACTACTACTACTACCCTAAATATAGTACACACGCTCACATGTCCCGTGGTTTTTGGGACTGGCATTTTTTCTCGCATTTCAAACAATTTCCCAACTATTCCCGTGTCTCATTTTCCGGGAAAGAAGAAACTGAACCCGAACCTGGATTGCACTTAGCTGGTATACTGTCGCCGTTTTTGTTTTGCTACGGGAGGATGAGTGGGTTGCATTTGCGAGAGGTGTAGGAGTGTACTGATCGGTATTTGCCTCCCCTTCCTATACGTTCAAGCGCGCGCCGGCGCAAACCATCTTCAACGGTCGAGGGCGTGCGCGGTAGTGTTGTGAAATGAAATTGGGAAAAGTAAAATGGCTAATATTGTACCGCACTGGGTGGAAAATCTAACAGCCCGGCTAGCTCAGTCGGTAGAGCATGAGACTCTTAATCTCAGGGTCGTGGGTTCGAGCCCCACGTTGGGCGCACGGTAATAATGATATCTCTTTTGTTCACAGTTTGTATGTATTCATAGTTGCTAGTTGGTTTAGCTTTTCAATATAGAATGCAAATAAACATATAAAATAATACTAACATAATCTAATATTATCTCTTTTCTTCTTCTCTTTTCTTTTTTCTTCTAATAGGTAAGTGTCGGACAACATTAACGATCTACGTACCCAGTTGGATTAATCAACATTGAACCCCCAAGTGCCA
>SIXB01002806.1:0-26042 GCA_007018985.1 Anopheles bwambae
GGCGGACCCAGTGCTGCAAAATGTCAATGTCATAAAAAAATCTGCCTGAAACAAAGTTCATGTCAGCGTCACGTACTCAATTGTGATAATCAGAGGTGATACTCAAAACAATTGGTGTGATCATTGCATGATTCGTGACATTTTGGCGACCAACGCTTGGTCAGTCACTATGTCATGACTTTTTTTTTTACTGTGATCAGTTCTGCAAAATGTCACTGACATAGTCATGACAAATTCGGGTTGAAGCAAAATCATCTCAGCGTTACGAGGTCTAGTTTGATGATCAGAAATGAAACAGTAATTGCGACCATCACATGCTGGGTGACAGTGTGTGCAACCAACTATTGGTCAGTCACTTGGTCGTGACATTTTCGGTCGATGATCATCACGATTGTCATGGAAGATAGTAGTGCTTGCGAGTGGTTCCAAGAAACAAAATGAGCACAGTTTCTCGCTCTGTTTGACACGACAGACCTTCAAACTAGACAGAGCGAGAAAGCTTGCTCATTTTGCTGCTTGGGACCATACGCCAAGTGTATTCCAAAAATGTCGTGATTATCACTGACAGAAAATGTCGTGACCAAGTGAGTGATTAAGAGTTGGGTGCTAAACAAAATGTCATCAAGCATGTGATTGGTGCACCAAGTCAGTCAGAGTATCGGGTTTGACTCAAGCGCATTCGGCATGTCATGACACACTTTCATTGAGTATCAGCAATTAACATCAAGCTACCATATGTTCATTGTTTTCGTTGGTGAACATCTCATGTTGATCATGACATTTTTCCGCACTCGGTGGATCATATAAGCACGCCGATTATACAGAGAGAGATAGAGAGTGATGGCTAATACCTAATGTTTTTTGTTGTACACCCAACCCAACAGAAAAGCTTACCACTGCTAAGGCAATCGCTAGTGACTAAAGAGATAACGATCGAAGGTATCAACCCGCCCTCAACCGCTGTAGCATTCGGCACTACCGCCTTATCCCAAATTCCTGTAAGTAGTACACAATCGGCTGGGATGAATGTGTTGGTCCGTCGTACACAGTCGTGCAGCAGTCGAACTAATGACTTTTGCCCGCTTTTAGGCCCAAATACGCCCGGTCGCTCCGACGATCGTGTCGCAGAACAGCATGGTCGGCCAGACGCAAATCCGCATGCTAACCTCTCAGTCCGGCGTGACGACGGTGCCACGCATCGGGCAGACCACCATCCGGCCGGCGGCACCCGTGCGAATACAGACGCCGCTGCAGCAGCAGCAGCAGCCCGGCGGCGGCACAACGACTACGATCGTGGGACCACGCTCCATCACTGCCCAGCAGATCCGACCGAACGCGACCACGATCGGCCACACGACGATCGTGCAGACGGCGGGCGGTCAGCAGCTGCCACAAACCATCTCAACCACACCCCCTGCATTGCTACCGGTGAGTGGGAGTGCTCCGTACATTTCCTCCGCTCAGCAGGTACTTGGAGAAATTTAGTAATATTTGTGTACGCTCTGTGGCCGTGTTGTTTGTGGCATCGATGGCTATTTGAGTTACTTTTGGTTTTCCTTGTTTAAAAACTTTTTTATGTTTGGTAAATTCTTTCTTTCGCACTTTTTCTACACTTACTTGCAAAACGCTGTTTCTTTTGTGGTACACTTTTGCTGCACCAACCTTACCTGTATCTATGTTTTTTTCTGAACTTACGAACTTACTGCTGCTTACGCCCTTTTCCTAACCACCAGATTAATCAACTTATTAGCACACCCTATGCCCCTCTGTATGTTGCTTCCTGTTAATTTCCTTAGTGTAGGTAGTATGACTCCTTTCCTCCTACTGATTCTACTATTTTTTTTGTTAGCGAAATCCATTCTTTCTCGATCCGTAACCTTCCAAAAACGCTACAATTTGTAAACCTTTATCGCCAACACTTAGTACCGTGTACTTTTAGTATTTCGCTCTACTTATCGGTGTGTGTGTTTTGTAGCTGCACGTTTGATTAGCCCTATCGTAGTTTACAATACGAATGTAATGCCTTTAAAAGATGTTATGGTTTTTATATTGTTCCATAAGAACGATCCAATCATATCCCTTTAAAAAGCTTTGCACTAAAACATTAAGCTGTGTTGCCATGTAATCTGTTTGTTTAGGTTTTGAGTACAGAGAAAGTATAATTTACAATCAAAATAAGCACCCCTCGTGCTGAATTGCCGCTCCAAAACAAACAGATTACATGCATTAGAATGAGAATTTGTTGCTGTTGCCGATCGAAGTATTTGCCCGGAAAAAACACCAGTACGAACAAGCGACGAACCTTGCACGGAGATCATAGTTTGAATATTAATTTATATTTGGAAATGACGAAAAGGTCACAAAATTTTAAAGCTCCTTGGTAAAGTTAAATCAATTTAAAAGTTAACTTTCTTCTCCATAGTGCAATGTTTTTGGCGTGTTTATGTATCACCCCTCACGGCTATACAGTTGAAGATTTTGCTTTGAGCCCCTTTAACGTTTCCCGTTAAAAGTCTGGGAAAAGCTTTGTATGACCTTTTACTGCAGTTTTTACTCTGGTTGTTTGCATCATTGTTATTCTTTTCCTTCGCAACTAGTGCCGTAGTGAATGAAAACAAACGTATGCCCCATGGTTGTTGTTCCTATATCTTACCGATAATTGCTGTTACTTGCTGCTGGCCTACCCTTAACCACTATTATTTCCCATCCATTTTACTGCGTCCGACTGGAATGTTGCTGTTTTTTTTACTACGATTAAACATATGATCTAGACGTTTTCTTCGAACGTTGCTTATCGTTCTTGTTCCCCCCTTAGAGAAGCCTTGTAGAGATTTATTTTATCATTCCAACACCGACAGAAGCGACCAATAGAAGAATAGGCGAAATGAAAATCATTATTATTATTATTGTATAGTAATAATATTGATTTTAAGTTTTTGTCCATTGAAAAAGTTAGAATGATAAAATACGTTTCTCATGATGCAAAAATAACCCACTATAATCCTGCAGTCGGGTTTGTTTTTTTTTTTTTTTTGTTACATGCATAACTACTTTATACCTGACTGACTACCTCTTCCCTTCTCTTCTCCTGTACTCTGGGTGTTGGATTTATGTTCCCTTTACCGAGCTGAAAATAAATGGAGTCGCGCTTGTGCTGTGGTTAATGCCGTCTTTCGTACACGCAGGCCATTTTCAGCCAGGTTTTTGTTGTATATCCTCATATCCTTTCCACACTTTAGACTTACCCCTACCTTCTTTCTCTCTCTCTGACCCGCTCATAACTAGATTAATAGTGCCTACATTGTTACATTAGCAACCGGGAGGACACATTCCGTGTCCCCCTTTCTACTCTAATATCGAACCTCTTACCTCTTACTCTTGTTACGCATGCATGACACCTTTTTTTTATACATAATTAGCTATTCATAGTATTATCGGCTTGCAATCGAATTGTCGTTTTGTTTTCTTTTTTTTTTGTTTTGAAAGTTTAGTTTTGTTGTTCGTTAAATTTATACGATATATTTTTTTAGTTACTCGATACTAAATTTCTCTCTCTACCCGCTGAACGAAGATGGAATATGTGTTTATGTATCTCCAAATAGGTATAAACTGAATTTTCAACGAGAACCTCTCGTCTAAATGTATGATGAGTTTCGGGGAAAGGGAAAAGTGAACCATTGTTGTTTAAGGCTAGACATACAGTGTTTTTTTTATTTGGAAAATTGGATTTTTAATCGAAATAATTTATAATATTTTGTTTTTGTTTTTCTTGCTCTATAAAGGGTCCTAATGTCCACGAATTCGAGTCTTTTTAAATGTTTAATTCATGTACTTCTTAATGTATCTGAATGTTGATCCATTCGTCATTCCTTTCAATTCTTTGCTCATGCCCGTCTCACTGTTTCATCTCCAAGAAGAACAATATACAATAAATGTTCATTTGTATCGTTTTATTTCAATCTTCGTTCTTCAAACTGATTCAAACTGATTAGTTTTAAATGTTATGAAATGTTGCCTTTAATTGTTGCAAAGTGAATAAGAATATTTAATTGGAAAAGAATGCTTCAAAAATACTTCGGTCAGTTCAATCGATAAAACAAGTGTGTCTTGCCGCAAACAAAAATTCAAGCTTTTCTCTGTCTCTCTTACCTATTTGTAGCTAGGTTCAGCCATAGAACAATGAAATAACGGTTTTATTCCCTCATCTATTCTCTCTTCTCGCCCGCAAATGATGATGATGCTAATGATCGGTGGTGTCCGGCTGCGTCTTTTGACATGCGTCGCCTTTCGAAACCACATTGATTCTTCAATTTCTCTTGGACCTCTGTCCACACACACACACCATCACCATCCGGTCCAACCTCTTTTGCCTCTCCCTCCCCCCGTCTTCACTTACCATAGATACGCGCACCATCGGGCACCTCGATTACACGTACTGGGGCGACGTTACAGATACGCACCACTACGCCGGTGTCGCGCACGGTCACGTCCGTCGGCGGCACGACGGTGACGACCGGCGGGCTCGGCAAACAGCTCCTCCAGTCGCAGGTCAATCAGATCCGGGGCCAGACGCCGGTCGCCTCGGTGGCGGCCGTTGCGGCCGCGGCGGCGGCCGCCGCCTCCGGCACGACCGCGACGCAGGTCAAGCAAGTGACAGCAATTACCGGCGGCGGGAACGTGGTGGTCAGTTTGAACCAAGTGCCACCACCGATGCAGCCAGTCTCAGGGAACGCCAGCATCATTGGCGGCACGGCCGTCAGCCTGGTGCCAACGATGCCCGCCCTCACGCTCACCTCGTCGGCGGTCAGTGCCGTCGGGCTGAGCGCCGCCGGCATTGTGTCCTCCTCTTCCGCTTCCTCCTCCTCCGCCTCCTCCTCTTCCTCGGCAGCGACAACGGTGGGGCCGCCCGGTGGCATTTCCGCGACGGTAGTGGTGAACTCCGTCCCGTCAGCCACACCGGCGGTGGCGTCCGCGGCGGCTCCACCCACGGGAACTACTTCGATCGGCACGGCAGCAAGCGGCGTCGGTGGCGCGTCCAGCAGCAGCAGCAGCAGTGCTGCGACCGTCACGACCGTAACGACTAATAAAACTGTTACCGCTAAATCGCAGAACCTCTCGGGGGCGTCCAAGAAGAAGGCTGGCGCGGCGTCGGCTGCGAGCGGCCCGGACGCGGAGAGTGCGGCGAGCAAGCGGGCGGGCGCGTCGGCCCAGTCGCAGTTCTACCACCACCACGCGTCCATGTACGGGGACGACGACATCAACGATGTGGCGGCGATGGGCGGCGTCAACCTGGCGGAGGAAACGCAGCGCATCCTCGGGTCGACCGAGTTCGTCGGCACGCAGATCCGGTCGTGCAAGGACGAGGTGTTTCTGCACCTGCCCGCCCTGCAGTCGAGAATACGGGCGATCATTGCGCGGCACGGGCTGGAGGAGACGAGCAACGAGGTGGCGGTGCTGATATCGCACGCCTGCCAGGAGCGGCTGAAGAACGTCGTGGAGAAGCTGGCCATCATTGCGGAGCACCGGATAGATATTATCAAGGTATCTGGGGGATCATCTTTCACTCCTTTCGTGTACACTACTAATGCAAATGCGCTTTTCCCCCCTTCAGGTGGATCCACGGTACGAAGTCACCAAGGACGTGCGGGGACAGATAAAGTTTCTCGAAGAGCTCGACAAGGCGGAGCAAAAGCGGCACGAAGAGCAGGAGCGTGAAATGCTGATGCGGGCCGCGAAATCGCGCTCGAAAACGGAAGATCCGGAGCAGGCCAAGCTGAAGGCGAAGGTAAGAGCAGCGAGCGCCCCCGGCAAGCAGCGAAACCCGAACTCACAAATCGAACGCTTTCTATCTCTCTCTCTCAATGCAAAATATTGTTTTTCTAGGCGAAAGAAATGCAACGTGCCGAAATGGAAGAGCTCCGGCAGCGAGACGCCAATTTGACCGCCCTGCAAGCCATCGGGCCGCGAAAGAAGCCCAAACTGGAGGAAGGTGCCTCGGCATCCACGACGGTAAGAATGCGTCGGATAAGCATCAATTTTTACACTTTTATAATTAACTGTGCTCGTTTGTTTGTGCGGCGACAATAAAAAAAATGCTGCCCCACACAGCCCGGTGTGTCCGGAATCGGTACGCTAAGCGGGAAGGCGCCCACCCCGCTGCGGCCGCGCATCAAACGTGTCAACCTGCGTGATATGCTGTTCTATCTGGAGCAGGAGAGGGAAACGGGCAAAAGTCAGATGCTTTACAAAGCCTACCTCAAGTGATCGATCGTGCTGCTGTCGCCGGTGGAGGCTAGGGAACGGATCAGGATGATGATGATGCTGCTGATGGTGCTGTTGATCAAGTTCCTCCAGAGCAGCACCCTACCACACCTGCACACACTTGTTTCCACACCGATGGCGGCTTTTGTTACACAAACGTGTCTGAATGTTGTGTGTATTTTAAGGGCAACGGCAGTGTGGCAGGAGCGTGTAAAGTCTCCGAATAGCAGCTGCAAGGAATTGTTGGATTCATCTGGCAAAAATGTAGATTTTTTTCTCTTGCATCCATCAACAAAATCCCAACGAGAGACGATTGTGGAAAGTGTGAAGGGTAGACAAAAGGAAGCGCTAGAGCGAGTGAAAGATAGTACACACATATGTGGTTCCGATCGTGAATATCGATCGTTCCAAACACCAAGCAGAGCGAAGAGCGAGGGACAGGTTCATCTTGCATGTCTACTTGTCCTGTCGCGCATCAACCAGCTAGCAGCTAGGGGAAGAGAGGCGGGTTAGGATGCGAACTGATTTTCTATGTTATAAACGATAGATTCCTAACCCTTCCTTGTTTCGGAGGAGAGCGTCTTTAGCCAGTCCAGAGGGTCGTAAATTCAGCGCGCCAAGGAAAGGATTTTCTAATTAGAAATCCCCTGTCACTTCCGCAAAAGGGAATTAATTTTAGAAGAAAATGAAGTTCATAGTTCATTTTACAGTGGCGCCTTGTGGTGGCAAATAGGGAGAGAGAGCGAGGTAACGTGTTGGAAAGCAAGCTCTATGGTGTGTGGGTGTGTACAGCAGCCAAAATGGATTTATAATTTCCCTGCAGCAGGAAAAAAGGGGATGGTCTGTCGCTTCAGGCAAAAGCCGATTGCAAACCGCAGCCGATGGCTAACTGTGGCCGGCTAAACAGTTTCTGAATTAAAACGGTCCAAACCTGTTAGGTTTTGCGCTGTGTATGTGCGTGTATGTGTGTGGGCGTGTGCAAGCGCGCGTGTACGATTTTGTTGTGATGGTCATATGTCAGCTCGCAGATAATCCGCAGCTTGTGATATGAAACGGGCGTGTGCGTACGTGCGATTGAATGAGTGTAAATACAATACCAGAATAAGGTCTCTTGGCGCTAACCGGTAATAGAAAAAGGGGGAATAAACTTTAACGAGAAGAAGAAAAAAAAACAACCAACGTATGCTAACTGCTAAACACAGTCCTTTTTTTTAGTTCAATGTGTTCGATGAGAAGATTAGTTTCTATCTATGTGTTTGTTGTACATTTTTGCGTAGATTTCGTTTAGAGCGAGAGAGAAAGTAGTTTTTTTTATCTAATATTTGTTTCCTTTTTCCTATTTCGTCTGCTTTTTTGAGTTGCGGCGTGTTTCTTTCGACAAAGAACAGGGAGTCAAACCTCAGCCCATTTTTCTCCCCTTGCGCGAGGAACGGTTGTCCTGCAACAATCGCGCAACAAAAAATGCAACGGTTAGACTAGTTAAAATGGCGAAAATGTATAAGATAAAAACAGATAAAGTTGCCAATATCATACAAAGAAAAAGGACAATTCTCTCCCTGCTCCACGCACGCTCCACGTGGTTTAAGATACGTTGCAAATGGTCTATTGCGTGCGTGTGTGTAAATGTTCAGCAGGAAAGAGGGTGATGGACCAGAGTAATCCAAAACATAAAAAAGAAAGACGAAAGTGAAACGCCCCGTATACCAGATTAGCAAGAGTGAGGAGGAGGAGTAAGAGTTCAATTTGGATGTGTTATCCTCCAAAGTCGCTGTTACGTTATTTTTTGTTTGTTTTGTTTCTTAAATTATAAGTACGACATTCATGCAAAATCCGGCCCTCTCCCCCGACCCTTAGGTGAGATAAAAAAAACAAAAACTAACGAATGTACGCAACAGCCAAGAGATGAAATCGCGCTCTGGGATAGGTTTATTATTATTTATGTGAATAGGTTTCCAATACCATACATGTGTTTGTGTGTGTGTGTGTTTGGACGATTAAATCTAATTTAATTGTGACAGTTCTAAATCAATGCATAGGGAAGGAAGGATGAACTAAAAACAAAAAATCTTTTAAGTGGAAAGAATCGGTGTGACAAAACAGAGAAAACAAATAAAAATCTGGAATCACACACTAAAACCCCCCATGCACGGGAAAAAGATGTAGACAGCGCTCTAGCGAAAGGCGTCATATCCCGAATTAAGGAAGAGATATAGTATAGTAAAAAAAGAAAAGAAGAAGGAAATCATTAACACCCACGGTCGTACCTTGCGTTCGTTCTCCGTTTTTGTTTTGTTTATATTCATATACATACACATATATATATATTTTAGACTTTTAACGTATGCAATTTAATTGAAAACGATCGATCGATCGTGTGCGAGATCGCTGTACACTGGGGGAGGCGCAACGCGTGGAAGGAGGTGGAGTAAAGTAGATGGGGAAGTTAGTGTATTGTATTGTGCCGCGCACGCCAGAATGCAGAATGGAGCAAAGAGTGAAAAACAAACGAGAAAAACGATCTACGGAACTAAAACAAACTTTCGGTTTAGATGAAAATAAAGTGAAAACACGAGAGGTCGGAAAAGAATAGAAAGTTGAAAACTGAATCGAACGAGTATGCGATTTATTTCAATTGTTCTTTATTGGAGACACAGTTTGCAGGTAAGTACGCCGAATCTCTGAAAACCAATGTTTATGTTTGACGAAAACAGAACGTGTACAGAAAGACGTTAAATTCAAATGTTGTATTATTCTTCCGTCTCCCAAGTTCATTGAGATTGAAAACAACTCTAGAAGTTTCTTTTGTTTTAGAACGTTGTTGCGAAAATTAACTGCTTGAACACGCACAAATTCCTGTGAACAGTTCAGTTAGATCCTGCAAAAACCAAATTCAAAAAAACGGCTGTGAATCGACAACTCGCAACACGCGACGTTCTGCGCAGAAACTGATCCAGCCCTATAAACGCACAACGCTTCCAAAAGCATTTGTTTTGATTTTAACGCGCGCGCTCTTTCCGCAGTCTCTCGCTAGCTTCATCGACACCGATATGAATCCGGGCGAAAAGTACGAACAGGACATTCCGAAACGGTTGCAAAATGATGCCATATTTGCAGAAAAAGTATCGCTTACCCGTCGCTGTGCGGTTGTGTACGTGGTAACGTCGGATCAGCGCTTGTTCGAGGTACGGCAGAGAGCGATTCTGTGTCAGGTTCCGCTGACGACCGTCAGCCCGACCGAGCAGGGACGACAGCATCATCATCCGATCGTAAACAACTCCCGGCTTTTCAACGACACCCCGTACGAGATGGAAACATCTCCGGTGTTTGACTGCCACGAATCACCTCCCAGCACCGTCAACGTTACCCTCTTCCGGGCAAACGATGGAACGAGGCGGAAGCTGTTTATTCTCGTCCAGCTCGATCGTACGCTGGTTGTGGTCGAACGACGCACCACCACCGACGGTTGCGATGGCAACGGACAGCTGGTGATACACTCGCGGTATGAAGACTTTCGGCAACTTTGCTTCGTCGAAAACGTTCACCGTCCCGGGAGCGGCGCGGTTCGGATCGAGCTGGAAGACCGGGACGGTCCGATTGTGACGGATTTCCAAGACACACCGAGCGGTTTTGTTGGCCGTGTTGGTGCTCGGGGCCCGTCGCTGGAGGATAATTTCACCTGCTTCGATGAGGTGCTGAAAATGTTGCGCGACCAAACGACCGAACGGAAGGCACAGCTTGCCACGGCCCAGCTCACCGTCTGCGAAGTGTTCCACGGGATGAACGAGCGGATGAAGACGGTACCGCCCCTGCTGCGATCGTCCATTGCGGAGGAAAAGGTCCCGCTCGTGCGGTACGGTGAGGTGTGGCAGAAGATCCACAACGATCGGTTGCTGATCGGTGTGCCGGTGTACAACTGTACGTACAGAAGGTAAGTACGGAAGAAGTAATGTGCACATAGTGTGGTGTGAAGTTTACTAGAATTTTATTTATTGCCATTTTCGTTTTCGTACTGCTATTGCATAAGTGTTTAGAGCTTAAGTTTTCCTCTGTTCGTCCTTTTTTCAAGGGGAAAAGGAACGGATTTGGAAAAAAACGGAATCAAAACTACACTACGTTCTGTCGTTTGCTCCCCCGGCACAAGCTCCCGAATTCCGATTCCGATATTATTTTCAATGGGCCGAATTTGAACTTACACATTCAAATAGCGGTGAAATCTTTTCGAGCACAAATTTTGGTCTCAGTGGTATTTTTTTTTGCTACGAAATTTTGGAAAACTGATTTTTTCTATTCTACCTTCCCACTACAATTTGGAAAGCGTGTGATTGCGGGGGTTGTTTGCTTTCTTGCACTAAGTGATTAGCAATCTATCTCTAATACCGATAAACCGACCGAATCTGATTTGTGTGGTGTATCCTTCTTTTTCCCTCTCTTCTGCTCACCCGGTCTGATATCATGATACACATCCCGTTTCGTTTCTTTGTACAATCTCTCCACCAACTGGGTCGGTTTTGGAATTGATATCTTTGGTGTTGAAACTTACGTTGGAATACATTTGTGTTTGTGTGTCTCTGTGTGTCTGTGTTTGTGGAAAGAAACTTTCGCTAATGCTCTACAGCTGCTAAAGTGCTTGAAGCAAACCAGACAACAACCATTAAAAAACAATGTTGCTAACGCACATCCCTGGGAGAGGGAGCTACCCATTCCTTCTATTTCTATCCTTGACTAGCCTTTTTCCAAATACGCACATTGGAAGCCAAACTTTCTGCTTCCCATGGGGCTTAACATTTGCTGCACAACACACAAAACGAAACAAAACGAAAAGTAGGATCGAATCTTCCTCACACACACATACACAACCTAGTCTGCACGATGAAGAAAACACGCTATCTACGCCTTAAAAACTACTGTATCAATCACGGTTTTGGTACGATCGTAAGCCTCTCCTGTGGTTTGCCGCAAAAGCAGGATCGTTTTGCCTCTAAATGGGTCGGGGTTGGGAGCGTTCTGCTATTATTTTTAATTTTTTTTCAATAATTTTACGTTAAGCTTAATTTTTAATGCTTCCTTTGTAATCAATATGCCGAAATCGTATCGAACAAAAAACCTAATTGCGCGTAAAACTGGTTCGAGAAATAATCTACACCGAAACATGCAATCATATGTATGTGTTCGTCCCCGTACCCTTTTTTTCCTCGCCTTAATCGCTAATGGACGTATCTCCTATATTAAATAGCTAGTAATGGGGTTTAGCTAGTTGGGTTTTGATTATCCTTTTCCTTTCCTTGCTGAATGTATAATATTAATGCTCGCTACACTAATCCTAAGGTGTTCCGCGCAATTGTTGTCTTTTAATTAGTGTCTTTCTCTCTGTGTCTCGTTCTCTCCTTCCTGTTTGTCTTTTCTGTTCTGCTTTTTTGTTTCACTAGGCCGTCCAAACGTTCCCGCGCTCGTCGTCCCTTCCATTCTTTACCTTGATCTGTGTCCCCACCCTTCACATGGAATTAGTGTGTAGAAGTTTGCTATCGCGCTAGTAATTTGACGTAATCCATGATATCTCACTATTTAAATTGCCCTAATTTTGCTGCTCGGCACGTCTAGAGTAGGGAGAAAAGGTAGAAAGCGACTTGAAGAGATTTATCCTCCCCTCTCAGAGCGTTCTATCATCAATTAATCAATTTTTCCAATTTGGTTTCACTACAACGGAACGACAAAAGGGGTCAAGAAGATACAGAATTGGGCCAGAATTTGCTCACCTAAACTAGTTCGTAATTAAGTCCTTAAAGTAGCCCTTGGCACTGTAGCCGAACAGTTCGAAATCGAACCGATAGTAGTCGTACAGTCCCCGGATCTGGGCGTTGTCCAGCTCCGAGAAGAACCGGGCGAGCACGTCGTTCGTGTGCGCCCCCTTGCCGGCGTTCTTCCACTGCGGCTTAATCACACTGTCCAGGTGGCCGATCGCGACCAGATAGTTCTGGTCCTCCTCGAGCGTCTCGAACTTCGCTATCACATCGTAATGGAAGAAGCAGGGCGTGCAGAAGTGCGTCACCGGCACCCAGTGCATGTCGATCTCGTAGTGCGGATGCTTGATCTCGTCCAGCAGGTAATTGACAAACTCGGAAAAGGTCGGATGCTTGAGCAGTGTCGTCGGCTGTGCCAGGGGGTAAGTCAATTTGCGCAGGGAGAGAGAGAGGGAGAGAGAAATAAAACGAATAATTTAAAGGGAATCTTTTCTTTTCCGCTTGCAGGATGCGTGCGCTTACCTTCCCGTTGACCGTTTTCCGGTACTTCTGTATGATCCGGTTGCCCAGCTTGTGGTGGTGCGAGTTCGGCAGTGCGTACTGTATCTTGTCCTTGTACGCACTCACCAGCCGCTCGAACGGATGCCGCACGATAATGAACGATATCGATTCGTTGATGGCCTGCTTTAGCTGTTGGAAAAGCAAACAGGACAGAGATGGGGGGTGTAGAGTGAGCGAGGGTGCGATAAAAGCCGATATGATAGGCACGGGGCATACAGCAAACGCTAACAACCGGAACCGAAGTTTTGCCATTTGATTATCGTCGGAAGAAAGGCAAGGGAGGGAGGGGGGTGCAGCTAATAATGAAATCAATCCCAATCGATTGAAAGTAAGAGAGGGGAAGGCTCAGAGGCTGATCAGGTTGCTTGTTTGCATATTTTACGTTTTGTTTGTCATGCGGTCATCATAATCCGCTATTATCCGGGCACAAGAAGGGAGTATTGATTTTGTGCGACCCCGTTTAAAGCACCTCAATATCATCGCAGAGATAGATACTGAAATTAAGTGGTCCCTTTGCCCCCCCATCCCCGTAATTGTATTGCATTTTTAATGCAAAAAACATACGACAATGCCAGCTGCCAGCTTACCTTTTCCACCGACGGCCGGGGGTACTTTTGGCGGGCCAGCTGCAACGGGACGTCCTTCGTTTTGCGCAGAAACTGGGGCGTGTAGCCCGCCATCAGGTTGAAGTTGTACATCCAGGAGGTGGAGGCCGCCTTGAACACGTTGCACCAGACGAGATGGTACTCGGGCTGGATCAGATATTCCCACGCCTTCGGTTTATAGTTGTGCTCTGTGAGAATTCGAAGTGAATCAAAGCAAAATAACCGTTAAATCACGAAAACGAAGGTTTTTTTTATTGTTTCCTGGGCTGCTGGTACTTACTGGGCTCGTTCAGCCGGTGCTCGGCGCACTTTTTCTGCAACCGCTCGACCCGATGCTCCATCCGGCGCTTCATGTACTCCATGTCCAGCCGGTACTGGCTGTTGAGCGTAGCGTTGTTCTTAAGCGCGGCCCGCGCCGAGTAGTGATCCGGCCCGGCCTGCCGTTCGTGCTGTGCGTGCTGCTGCGGCCGTAGCCGGTGCTGCGCGAGCCGGAGATGGTGCACGATACCGTCGGGCGGATGTAGCGGCACACGGAACGGGAGCAGCTGCTGGCGTGTCGATCCATTGCCAGCGATTGCTCCGTACTGTGTTGGGCGGTGTGGGAAGGAGGAAAAACGAGAAGATACACATATCAGGATAATTAAAAAAGATTAGTGAAGCGAACGGGATAACAACACGAGTTTATAGGTTTAATTAGATTGTTCTTTGTATCCGGTCTGTGGGCCGTCCAAGAGAAATAACGAGAAAGATGGTTTAAAAATAGTTTCTTTTTTGTTTTTTTCTGTAGCTGTGTACTATTGGTAATGAACACAAATCATGTTTGCGGACACAGTGCGACTGCGCTACCAGGCTACACTTAAATCCATGGTAATGGCATTTTAATGCTAACCCGAGCAAGAATCATCCAATCCAGTACGGACCAAGGTGACCCATGGATGCGGATGCTCACTGTTTTGCGCTCTCTTTGTATCGCACAAAACTACCCGCACGTGGGACAGTCGCGTGTTGTCCCAATTTGTTATGCCTTGATTATGATAAAATGGCACACAAAGACTCACACACTAGTGGTGGGAGCTCGGAATCGGACCTACCCGATTCCGATTCCGTGTTCGGAATCAATTCCGGAGTCGATAGCTATGCTGGAATCGATTCCGATTCCAGATTCGATTCCGGAGCCGATTCCGGAATCGATTCGGGAGTCGATTAACGAGCCAATCGCGAAGTCGATTCCAATTCCAGAGCCGGTTCCGAATTCAAAGCTGTATCCGAATTCGGAGCCGATTTCGAACCCTGAGCCGATTCCAAATCCGGAGCCGTTTCCGGAACCAATTCCGGAGCCGATTTTGATTCCGATTCCGGAACCAATTCCGGAGCCGATTCCGAATCCGGAGCCGATTCCGAATCCGGAGCCGATTCCGAATCCGTAACTGTTTTTGGAACCAATTCCGACGTAGATTTTGATTCCGAATCCGGAGCCGATTCCGAATCCAAATCTGGAGCTGATTACAATTCCGGAGCCGATTCCAGAGCCGATTTCGATTTCGCAGCCGATTCCGAATCCGTAGCCGTTTCCGGAACCAATTCGGGTGTCGATTTCGATTCCGATTCCGGAGCCAATTTCGATTCCGAATCCGGAGCTGATTCCGAATCCGAATCCGGCGTTGATTACGATTCCGGAGCCAATTCCGGCATCGATTGCGGAAACTGATAGTAGGTCCGGACTATCCGGGATCGATTCTAGAAAACTTCGGACCTAGCCAAAATCGATTCCGACAATAACTTGATTTCTCCCATCACTAACACACTAACACACAGCAGACGTCGGTAGCAAAGGTGTGTAAAAGATTGTTCCGTCCGGTTGTACCACCAGCGTCCACTGCGGTTATTGGCAGGCCGCAGATGAATAGCGCGGAAGGGTAATTATGCGACACACACAGTTCGTTACCATTAGTCGTCGCAAGTGGTCACCAGCAAGCTCTGGATGACGTCACGTTTGGTTTCGGTAGCGTAAAACCACTGCTCCTACAACACACACACGCTCGTTGTTGACACGTTGTTTGCTACGGAAGCAGAGATGGAAGGAACTTAATTTTCCAGCTCGGTAGTTATAATAATGAAAAACACAATGCCGGCGCATACACATTTCATGCCGTTCGTTCGTTTGACTCGTGCTTACCTTGTGCGAGCACCGGCGATGGAGGCGCCTGGCACGTTTCCCGCAAATCCTTGTCATATTCGTCGTAACAAGCACAACAACCACAACAAAAAACCTACGGAGTTTGTTCGAATGATGTATAATGAAAAAGGGCGAACCAATAATCAGCGTACCCGTTGACCTACATTGCGCAAGAGATAATGCACCATATTGCAACGTGCATGCAGAGAGCAGCGTGTGTATGCCATCCGTCAGTGCAAATAGTGGGTTTGGCAGCGAGGGTTGCTACCTAGCGTTAGCAAGGGTCACGTGGTGTGGGTGATGTCGGAGGGGACGGAATGATTTAAAACATCCTCTTCTGATATTGCTTCTGTCGGTTGGTTGTTTTTTTTGTTTGGTGTATGTTACCAATCGCTTTCAGGTGCCCTTCGCTCGAAAAACGAGGACCATCCATCGACAGAGCTCCAATCGAGCGTGTGTTTCGACAGCGAATGACCGACACTCCCGGCACTCCCGGAACTACGGGGAAGATATATTGTTTGTGCACGAGCTACCGAATTTGTTCGTGCAAAAACTTACCACCCCACACTCCCCCCTACATAGGTTTGTGTGTGTGAAGTGGGGTAAAAGGGTAGTACAAGCATCAGGGCACCGTAAGCATATTTTGGTCATTCCATGCTTGGCATGCTGCCAGCTGTCTCATGGGACGGGTGGGATGGGTTTGAAGATTATCTGCAATCCACCTCCACTCCCATCTCCTCCTCTCCTACTGTGCTGTGGGAATTTCAAAATTGATCGGCCAAGCTCACTGACCGGAACACTATCGATTTGTTTACCGTGTGTGTGTGTGTATGGTCGGGCAGTTCTGTGCACCAAACATTTTGGCACTAGCGCTACATAAAATTTGTGTTGCTGTGACAGGCCGAAGGTTCGACTGTTTGCCGAAGGAGTGTGGATTGGGATAGGTTGGGAATGGATAAATTAAAGTTTATCTGTTTAGAGGGGTTGCAGTGGAAATAAGGGCGGGAGGTCATACGAATGGCAAGTGTTAGCAAAGGACAGGTACGGTTTGGAGGTCATCTTATAGGCAGAGGTGACCTTTAGAGGTGTTTCTTTTTATGTATCTTCTGCCGCAATTTGATTTTGAATAATTTGGTAATTATTATAATAAGACTCATTCCATTTTTGAATTCATTCTCCATTCTGGTTGAGAAAATGAACTCTAAAGTGAATTTTTCTTACAACAGTCTAACAATTCGTCGTCGAGATATCCTCCATTTTCAAGAATATAATTCGTCTAAATTTTACAAAATGAATATTTGTGATTTTAATGTTGTTAACACAAAGTACATTGTGTTGTTAACACAAGTTTAAGTTAACACAAAGGGCGGTCCCATGATACAGTCGTCAACTCGAACGACTCAATAACATGCCCGCTATAGGTTCAAGCCTAGAATGGTTCCTCCGTAGCAAGGATTGACTATCCGACTGCGTGGTAATAAATTAAGTCTCGGAGGCCTGTGTATAGGCATAGGCTGGCATGTCCGCGTAAGACGTTACGTCAAATAGAAGAACACAAAGTACAATACTTTTAGATGTTTTTTCGGTTCAATTTCTAATGTGATCAGCGTTATGTACCACATGTTTTTCTACAGCAGTCATATAAGCAATTTGTATTGTAATAATTGTGTAGGTCTTCCACATGATTTTCAACATACCTTAGGCTCAACTCAGTTTGACAGTGCCTTTGCGGCGTGTTCATGTGCAATCATGTGCAAGAACTCACAAGAATATTGTGAAAGTTGTACCGAGTTTTACAAGTAACGTTCCAATGACAACAGCTTCAGTTACTTTTACTGCTTTCGAGACGTTTTTCCAACAACTGTCAAATGTTATATTTGCATTACAATAGTTTTTCAGATCATTCACATGATTATCAACGCGCATGATTGAGTTTGTCAGTTAGTTGTGGTGTGTTGAGAATCATGTGGAAGATTTGAAATTTAATTGGGATATTAATACAAAAGTTTTTTTTTATAAAACATCTCTAGGGCTGTGAATTAGTGTTGGGTAAATCTGTTGGGTAATTGAAATTCATGAATCTAAATGAATCTTTGAAATGATTCAAATAATCTGAATGTTGGTTTCAAAAATTAGTGAATCTCAAAGATTCATGAATTTCCTAAGGTTTATGAATCTGGAAAAACTCATTAATGTCATGAATCTTGAAGACTCATGAATCTGGAAAGATACATGAATCTCTAGGGATTCATGAATCTCAAGGGAGATTCATAAATCTCCAAAGATTCATAGAGCTTAAGCTTTTCATCATTATTCTCCTTGGCGTAACAAGCTACGTGCTCATACCAGCCTATACAGGCTTTAGAGGTATACAGGCCTATACAGATACTTCTTTGCAAGTACTACGCTGCCGGATAGTTTGTTTTGCTATATGGAGACGGTCCATGCGAGGCTTGAGCCTACGACGGGCATGTTGTGAGGTAGGATCGCTAAAGATTCATGAATCCCTGGATGTATATGTATTTTAATGGATTTCTTTTCTTTTAGAGTCATGAATCTATGGAGGTTTATTTGTCTTTCGAGACTCATGAATCCTTGAAGATTCATGCATATTTAGTGATTCATTAATCCTTAGAGATTCATAAATCTTTAGAGATTCATTAATTTTTGATGATTCGATTCGAAATTCGAATCACTCATCACTGAAGATTCATATGAATGAATCTCAACGAAAGATTCAGGAAACTTATTCACATTCGAAACCGACTCGAAAACCCCTGTAGTTCGACTATTCCAGCCCATCTTTTAAACATGTTTTTAAACGAAAACGTTCTACCATATCAAAAAGTCCACTGGAAAACCTGTGAAAAGCGGAACGAATGGACCAAACGTACGATCAAATTCACCTCTACATTCCCCATCCGAACAAGTTATGTGGTGCTGGATGGTGAGGATGTAGACTGCAAGATAAGCGTTAAATTTAATTTCCGTTCCGGCCGGGCTCGGAAGAGGCAAAGTTGTTTGGGAGTTAAACGTGTATAAATAATTCTCATGATGATGATGTTTTCACCGAAGGGGGGGGGGGAGCAGAAGAGGGATGGAGTTCGACAAATTCCAAACATTTCCAGTTGGGTGGGGAGCTTTCTGTAAAGAACTTTTTCCATATGAACTGCTTTAAACTCAACTTGGAAAGCAGCTCGATTTGGCTTGGACGTTGAATAAATTTGAGTTTCGTTAAAAGTACAATTTAGCGGCATTTTTTGGTAATATTTAATGCCATGAATATAGTTCTAGGAGTAGTTTCGTACATAAAAGCTTGAATAGACCCTACAAGACATCCTCTCTAATCACTACTTTCGGAATGTTATCCACCCAAATCTGCCCGATGCATTGCAGCCCGGGCTTTCAGTGCCACCGAATTGGTTGTGCAACGGGGCACACTGTCCCATTATTTCCCAAAAGCATCGCCCGGCTGAACTGTTCCTATTCCAGCTGTCATGTTTTGAGCATTCTTGCACACAAAAGGTAAAACGTCGTACCGGAACTTTTGGCCCGTTTCCGTTCGCCAGGCTCCGCACCTCAGCGTGTTTTATCTGAGCAATAGTTTAGTTTTATCGTCCGTCCGCTAGGACATTCTCTCCCTCTGTTGTGCTGTTTATTCAAGTAAAAATGAACATCGGGAAGAGCACAAGAGATGGCGCAAAAGCCGTTCTGCCGTTTCAGATCGTTTGACCTCGTGTAGTGTGTGAGGTGTTGTTCTTATACAACCAGGAAGCGGGTAAGCGGCTCGGAATGTGAAATCTTGTCCTTATTTTTCCTTTCGCACAAGTTTTACACCAGTTAAAATGCTCAAGATGATGACGGTGGTGGTGGGGTCTGAAGCATCTTTTTCTTTTTTTTACTGCGGCCAACAAGGGGCAAGCGCCACGGTCCTTTATGGCGTAATTAAGAATGTGATAAATGTGGCATCGTTTCGTCACGTACTCTCCGCGTAATGGGTGGTACTTCAAGCAATGGGAGAGAAGATTAAAACCGGAACAAAGCAAGGGTATTCGGACAGAGGGGAGGCGGAAGATTGGTGGAACCCCTTTTACGCCTCACATAGACACACAAGTGGTGTTCTTTCTACCACTACAAGGACGACAACACAGTTTATCTAAATTGTCCTTTGTGTCCCTTTTTATAGTTTTTATTTTTCTGTCCAAAATTTTTAGAAGCAGCCACGCGAATTCTTTTGAAGCAGCAAACGTTCGGATGGTTTGCTTTCTTTTCACTAGAGTTTCAAAAGCGAATGCTCCAAAATCCTCCAAGTGTGCGGGGTTCGTCGTCTTCCGCCAGGTCCAGGTGCTGGGAATGGCAGACAGTTATGCAACTTCGCTTATTGGATTACACGTGTGACCGTTGCGTTTTCCTCGCTTGTGCTTGTGGGAAGTTGAAAAGACCGCCCCGTTGCGACTTAAAATGGTTCAAAATTCCGATATCTCGTTTTAGCTTCGCAGTGTCATGTTTCGCTCTGTTCGCCGCACACGCGGCAAAGATGCTTGCGAACGACAGTGGGGAAGCGGGGAAAGACACTACACGCTTGTCGGTGGTTTCATTTATCGGCCATGCGACACACCTGCCACACGGTGCACGTGGTAGCATCATCTGTACCAGGGGCCCGGGCACAAACATTTGATCGTTAGAATCAGCAAATTTGCATTGTGAAAACAGCCCAACAGCGGTGCCCCGGGCGGAAATGGGAAACGAAACTACAAGATCGGCTAAATGTTGGATGGCTTTAGCGCGTGTTTTGTGAGACCCGGGCCAGCTGGTGTGTGTGTCTGTGGAGTGTGCAAAGAAAGAGACCACAGAGTGTTGTGTTCAACCAGTGATCCGCCGTCCCATTCCAGGGAAGGAAAACGATATTCAAAGAGAAAGAAAAGGAGAGAGCGAGAAAGCAGTCTTTGGTAGCTTCGAACGGTGCTAGTTGTCTGTTAATGGATTCCATGGATGCTATTCTGCACGCCAGGCGGGATGGGAATGCAGCGGGGGAGGGAGAATTTTGATGCTTCCGGGGGCGTTACGGTGCGCCCTTTTGTTTGACACAAACAAACTCGACGAAAGGATCCGGAGCTTTACAGAGCACTCTGCAATTGCGGGGGAAAGGTGGGAGAGAGAGAGAGGGAGGCCTTAAGGCACACACACACACAAACACTCATACACATACATGATGGAATGGAATGAAAATGTTACACACACTGCACACGTCCATCCGCTTCGGTCGGGGGGGGGGGGGGGGGGGGGGAGTATGTTTGCTGTAGAATTGGAAAGTTTTCACCCGAACCCCGGTTGGCAAAACACTCGAACGGCAAATGGAGGGGCATTTTCCACTGCGGGGTATGGGAAATTCAAACAACGCGATGGTGGCAGTGGTTGTGATGCGTCAGAATGTGACTTCTTCCCGGAAGGCGAGTATAGGGCTGTGCAGTACAGTTAGTCCACAACAAAACGATTCATTTGGGTTTGATGATCATACAGAGCATTCATCTATCTATCACACACACACACACACACACACACACACACACACAAACACACCACTCTTTACTGGCAGTAAATATGGAGCGGGATTGAGATTGAGAAGGGGGCAAAACAAAAAAAAGGAAAGCTCACCCTTACATTCCTGGAGGGTGACTTCAGAATGGGATGTTTTGGGAGTACTACACACGGCTCTGGCCACGCGCGTTGGAGATGTATGTTGATGGTAGCAGGTTTTATTCCTTTTACCTTACAAACATGACCTTATCTCGCATCCGGATGTGGGAAAAGGGGCTGGAGAAAACCAGTACGCTGTTCCAGTTTTTCTCCGCTTGTTGCAGCCTTGTGCTGCTTCCGTTTTGAGTGGAGTTTGTGCGAAAAGCTGGAGTACGAATTATTATGAGAGCGCAGCACCGTTGGCTGTTCGTGCTTCGTTCGTGTGTGCTTTTTTGTATATTGATTGGTGAATATTAAACAAAAAAGACTGATTGCTTCTACGCTTGGTTTGTTTGCATAGAAAGCGTAATTTTGATGGCTGATGAGACTTTTGAGTCAATAATGATTCTCGTTTGGGTGGTGGAAAGGGTCTCAGAACGGTTCGATGTGATGACACTCACAGCAGTATTTTATGGTTCAAGCAGCTCAAGG
This sequence comes from Anopheles bwambae, assembly GCA_007018985.1. Lineage (NCBI taxonomy): Eukaryota > Metazoa > Arthropoda > Insecta > Diptera > Culicidae > Anopheles > Anopheles bwambae. Next base: position 21,510 of record SIXB01002806.1, read on the forward strand.
AATTGGTACTTAAGCTACATCTGATGACGTTGGCTTTGATATTTACTTATTATTGATGTCATCGAACATCTACATCATTTCTGGAACATCATTTCCGATGTCAATTTAGTTAATTTTGTTAGTTTTTGTCTCTTAAAATGTGTAAACTGTTTTTAAATTTCCAAGTGCGAGCAACTGGTTGATATATTTCCTAGAGCAGTGAAATGTTCCAAGAATTTTTTTTTATTTATAGAGACTTTGAAACAATTGGCCTCATTCGCCTCTTTGTAAAAAAAATGGATACTGATATGCTTCTCACCTACCAATTGCAGCCATTAGTTTGGTATTTCGAATATTTTTTTACGTAACAATGGTTAATTGTTCCAACAAACTTGTTTGGGATTTCGTAAATGTTTGATTCGATTAAACAAAACCAGTGCCCATTGACCATTAATTTTCAGAAAAATCCTGATTTGATCCTGAATTGATGCAATACAGTTGCTTAGTTGATCTCATACCATAACTTCAAGTTTGTGCTTGTGATTTCGAGATTAGAACTCTGTACAAGTGTGTCGCTTGTGCCGGTCTCGTAGTACAGTCGTCAACTCGTACGACGTAACAACATGCCCGTCATGGGTTCAATCCCCAAATGGACCGTGCCGCCATTCGTAGGATTGACTGACTATCCTGCTATGGGGGGAAATCAATTAGTCACTGAAAGCCAAGCCCACAAGTGGTACAGGCAGGCCTTAACCGACAACGGTTGTTGAGCCAAAGAAGAAGAAGAAGACAAGTGTGTCGCTAAAACCAATACACTGTGGGGGACAGTTCATTGGCAAACGGTCTAGGAACTACTTAAAGCAAGCAAGTTATATATGGTTGAAACCTCAGCGCTTTTTTAGCCATCAAACAAGTGCAAGAATTAATCTCGATTAAACGTCTTCATTATTCGGTTAAACACATTCTGACAAACAGGACGCACAAGGTCTCCAACAATTGAGTTAGATGTCTGGGAAGTTCGACTACCTCCAATGCTCTAGCTCCTTAACTGCCTTTGGCTTTCTTTGTGTGGCTTCTTTGATGAATGTTTGTTTGTGATTTTCAGTTGTTTATTTTCAAATGTGGCTAAATGTCGAACCATACATTCGGCCAATATTTTGTATTTTAGTTCAACATATTAATACCATTGGAATGCCAATTCATTAAGGTAACGAGCATATCACGTAGTACTTATTGAGTCTTATTTGTTTGGCATTGCTTGATTGACGACAGCCTTATACATGTTTTATGAATGTTCTGCTCTTCTCTTATTTGCTTGACACAAACTCCAAAGCGTCCAATGTCAACACAAAAAAAACGCCATTCATTTAACCATCATTTATCACCAAACGGTAACAGGTTCGTTCCACTAATTGCCATTAAATGTCAATCGATTCGTGTTGTTTTTGGAGTGTTTGAGTGCGGTATGGTTTTGCTGAAAACTCCTCCCAAAAATCTGGAAAACATTCGCTGGGCCATTTGCACTAGCAACCCCCAGAGCCTGATTTGAATTGCTCCATAACTGGATGGGGACAGCATTAGCCGTAAAGGTTGTTTGTGCGGAAGTGGTTTGATTTGTAGCAATATCGATTATCGACAGTAAACGATTGTTCAACGAATTAAAGATGAAGCAGGGCCCTGCCGCTTTATGGGGGTCGTTTCGACGGATCCATTTCATACCTTAACAAACGTCGGCTTCCTGTTTTTCCGCTTTCCGAAGTAAGCTGCTTAGAAGGTTAAAAGAAACACACACACACACACCAGCACACACGGCAAAGCAACAAATACAGCGACCGAATCATTGTAGAACACTTTACCCGTTTTGTGCGTCGCTAGAAGATTTCCCAACCACCACTTGCAGGGGGTAGTAAAAACACCCGCCCTTTTGTTGCTAGAGCACTCCGAAGCAGCGCTAAAATCAAGCAACTGGAAAAAAGGTTGTTTCGCCACGGTCGTCTGAATTTTGTTGCCCTTAATATTGGCCCTTGAGTGGAGCACGCGGGCAATTGAAACCCGATCCCGAGGTCTAGAAGCTCAGACCATCGGCCGGGAAACGAGCGATTGCGGCGATTCGGTGAAGTGTCACTCAGCCCGGTGTAGCGCCGTGTAGCGTATTAAATTGAAAGAAATATTGGACGTTTTCGTTATTGTGTGTTCCATTTTCCTTCGGTCAACCATATCCATTGCATGATGGGCACGGGAATGGGCAAGGGAAGGAAGATCCCTACAAAGCGCTACGGGCCACTTGATGTGAGGTGATCCCTTGGAGTATCGGTATCCCTTTTTTCTGTCTTGCACTCCTTCGCTATCACCAAGATAACCCATTTGTACTGCTACTCTGATGGTGACTTTTGTTTTTAAGGCCACACACACACACACACAAACTTTACCTCCCCGGTCACAAAGTACGGGACAGGGAATTGTTACAAACTCTGTCTGTATGTGTGTGTGGGTTTTATTTTATCGTTGTGCATCTTCTCCCCATTTACTTTTGTTGCTTTGCCGAGTAAGTTAAGTGACCGAACATTGGAACGGAACACCCGTCTGTCAACGATCTGTTCCGTAGACAAGGGAACGACAAACTCAACGGTAGCGGGTGTAGGATGTAACAGGATCCATCAATTACTGGGTCAATGGTTGAGCAAACAAAAACACGTCCACAGAGATACCCTTTAGGCGGGTGGTGTTGTTACCCTTTTTCTCCCTGCTCAGAGGCGTGAAGCGATAGGGAAGCATATTGACCAGCTCCTCATGAACGATTCATGTGATTCACGTGTAAAGTGTAAGCCTATCATTTCCAAAAGGAAAGGATAAATAGATACGAAATCGGGCTTTTATTTGGCTGAGAGTTTCGTCTGTTTCGATTTGATTGGGAATAGTGTACTGTGTGGTTGGTTTGCGTCGTGTTTTTGTTTTTGCTGTAAGTACACTGAAAGGACAATCATTCCAATCCCATTCGGGTTGGTTTCATTTGTCAACGGAAAGGATTTAATTTTAGATTGAACCCATTTTTGGACCGGGCTGAAAGGGGCTGGTTGATGTCCGCATTCTTGCTCCACAAGGGGATCATTAGTTCGCATCCATAATTACCAACCACACAAAGCATTGGTCGGTAGTTCCCCGTTCATGGCATAGAAAATCCCTGTTTGCTGTATCGGTTTGACGTAGTTGGGCCTTTTGGGGGAGGGATTGGTACCACAAATGGTAGCAATATCTCTCTTTCTCGATAGCGGTTAAGAATAGCTATCGTGTTATCTGGAGCATATTTATAGAAGGTAATAATAGCACAGAAAAGCGAGGTGTGGGGTAATTACGTTCGATTACATGAGACGTAACAATACACAGCTTATCTTTGAACCGATTTACTGCGCAAAACTACTGCAGCAGATGAAGGTCCGTTTGGTGCTTGAGTGAAAGTGGATGTGATTTATTGTTTGCTTGATGATATCGTTCATAATACAAATCCAAATTTCGAGCTTAACAATACACCAAAAGAGAGGATTTCATTATTCGCTAACTATGTTCTCTATTTTTAAATTCTGCTAAAGGTCCGTTTAGAGAATTAATGAAAGTAAACTTTAAAAATTCGATGATGTCTAACCTAACGTAGCTCATTCAATGGAGCATATTACAGATCAAACTATAAGATATGCTAATGCTTCTTCAACCAATTGGCTTCATTCTCTACAATAAAACATAATATGTAACATGATTTTTCCTTTTGATCTTCAGAAATATCGCAGTCAGATATATTGATCTTCAGAAGTATCGCAGTAATTTACAACTTTGAATATAGATTTTGTGCAATTTATTGTAAATAGTTGAGACAAGTGAAGTATATTCTTTTGCTTCTACGACACGATAAGTTAGATAAGATTGCGATTGTGATGGAATTATAGAAACAGTTGAAGAAGTTGTCCTGCTTTGTGATACGCTCGGGTTGTAGGGTATTACTCTTGCCAAATCGACTGATAGCAACCCCCTTCATCACACTAAATTTCAAAAGAAACTATGTAAAATAATATAAATTGGACATCTATATACACTCGAGCACTAAATAGACCTTTGGCCTGGTTAGCCGCTGCCGGTGAGTTATTTAAGTACGCATAAGAACTCACGCGCTCCCCCGGGAAACTTACCGTGTACTGCCGAAAACGGTAGAGCTGATCGGAGGTGATTAGGTAGAGTACGGTGAGCGGAATAACTGAGAGGGTGGTAAAGAATAGAAAGAGGCGCTTAATGATGCGCCATTTGGTCCTGGTGTGTCCTTTCATGTAGTCGCGCCACGCTTTCGTCCATCGATCGTCCTTCGATCCGATTAGACGTACACAGAGAGAGAGAGAGAGAAAGAGAGAGTCGAATACTGGGAAGAAGGGCGGGATGGGCAGGAACTGTGGCTAAAGAACCGCAGCAGACCGGGGAAGTAGTCTCCAACGCTTCAGGACGCTCGGCACATGGCGCTGATATCGTCGGACTGGTCCCGCTGGCGCATAATTGGTGTGGCGACCGTACTGT
>SIXB01002807.1:0-26049 GCA_007018985.1 Anopheles bwambae
ATTTACATCAGTATGGCTCAAAAGTAGCCTCATCGTTATTTAACGGTCCTGCAATGTACAGTAAGAACTGTAACAACCAGGAAGTTACAAGGTTAACACAGTTGTAAGAACAAATAAGAACAAATAGGTGTTTGAGTTATGGTTGTTGCCACTGAACGTGTAGAGTTTGAAAATAATTCGAAATTTGAGGACATCCGGTAGATTTTACCGGGCCTTAACTAGTGATATATAAATGAAATGATGCACGTTGCCAAAAAATAATGATTTAGAGCCTTGGCTTTAACGACTGTAAAGAAAAAAGGATAATTATTCTATTTTCAATTGTTTCTGTTTTACTACAGACGGTACGTCGCGTACGCGAGTGGGATCTCGGCAAGAAGGATGCGTTTGATCCGGAGCGGGACGTCAGAGGAGGGCGCGACGCGGCAGGACTGGCCGACAAGGACAAGCTGGGTGCCGATAGGGCCGGGCGTGAACGTGGGCGTGAGATGGAGGAGGAGCACCGTGACGGACGTGGAAACCGGCTCGACGGACCACCTGGTGACCGTAGTTTAGATCGCGGCAAACGTTCCGCGGAACGCGAGTTTGGACGAGAGAGACGGCGCAGCACCAGCGTATCACCAGGTAAGGAAGACTAAGCGAACGAAGCGTTTCATTGTTATTTAATACGATTTTATCGTTTCTTTTCCAGCGAGAAAGTTCAAGAAGAAGGAAAACGAACCTCCGATCAGGCTGCTCGATGATTTGTTCCGAAAAACGAAAACCACACCGTGCATATACTGGTTGCCGCTCACTACGGAACAGGTAAAGGGGCGGAAAATCACCCTCAAACAGCGAAATCGAACTGGACTCACTCAATTAATACCTTTCGCAGATCGCCATCAAGGAGGAGCAGCGGCGCAAGAACATGGCCGAACATTTGCGCCGCGTCGAGGAGCAGCGCAAGCAGGAGGAAGAGCGTGACCGCGAGCGGAAGCGCGAACGGGAGCGGCGCGACCGCGAACGTGAGCGCGAGCGCGAGCGGGACCGCGAGCGCGAACGCGACCGCGAGCGCGATCGTGACCGCGATCGCCGTCGGTCGCGCTCCCGCGAACGCAGCCGCGACGATGGTGGCCGTCGCCGGCACAGATAAGAACTTTCCCACAGTCTCTAGCAGTCGCCGCCGCCGCGTGCTCGTTTTTTTTCTTTCTTCTTCTCTCGTTTCGAGACTTTTTGAGCACCACCAATAATAGTGGGGGAGGGGAAGGAAAAGGGCCCGAGGGGGAGGGGGCAAAACGGGGCGCCATGTTTGTGGGGCGCTTTGGTTTCTCGTTTTCGATGGTGGTACATCCTTCTAGAATGTAGAATATCTTGACTCCTTAGGAATATATTTCATATTCTTACGAACTGCATCGATAGAAGATCTTGAAGAATAATTCGATCAATCGCCACAAATCGGGAAGGGGAATGAATGCGAGAATGGGAAAGCCATGGATGGAGATGGAGAGTATAAGCACAATAAGTATGCCCTCTTCATCCCATCTGGCACCACGAGTATGTATGTATATGAGCGTGTGTTTGTGGGTATGTGTGTATTTTGTGTGTAAGAGTTGCTGGTGTGGCATATCTTGTCTATCCTGTTGTGCATTAAGGATTTCAACTTTACTGACCTGAATGCGCGGAAAACAGGTTCGCAAATGTTAGGACCTTGATTGAAACACAAAATGCTCTTTTTAAGCATTCAGTAAACACGAACATTTCAGTTCATTGTATTAGTTTGTAGTCATATTTTAAGAATTCACACTATTGCACTACCCATTTTAAGGTGTGTGTGTATGTGTGTGTGTGTGTGGTATGATTAGCAATCCCGACATTTAGTCGAAGGCCACACCCGATGCCCCCAACCTGCTCTTTTCTATCTGTCTTCTCCTCCCCTTTGACGTTTGAACTCACTAGTACAGTAAGGACAGTCTTTTGGCATCTTTTGAATTTGAATATTTTTCCCCGCCCGTATCCAATAACCCAATATCCAATCGCTTCCGTAAAGCGAAAGGGGTCAATCCATACAACACGAAAAGGGGTCATTACAAAATAAGAACTGTAACTGTAGTAACACCCGGGGTTTGATGCAGCTTACTAATTGATCGGATCATACGTAACCATGTGGCGATTGCAAATGATGATGATGATGATGCTACACAATATTTTAGAGATACAGACGCATACTTTCGTCTCAGCCATTGGAGAGAGAGACAGAGGCCTCTCCGGAACGCCGCACCGTCAACGGGCGTAGCTTTGCGGTGGTAGAATTTTGAGAAGAGAGTGATAGAGGAGGTGATAGAGAGCTAAAAGAGAGGAGCAAGGTTCACGCTGCTACAACCGACTTCTCCCCCACTTCATCTTGCTGCGTCAACCCGGACGCCACCAGCTTCGTGGCGGGCGTGTGGATCTATTAGTGGTAGATATTAAATGAACCTTACCGCACCGTACAGCATCATATTAACGATTCCATGTGTTTTCTGTGCTTGCATGCTACGATCTTCGATCAGAATCGTCGGCCGAGGTACAAGGACATCTCTGGTGGTACCAGTGGTACTCTCTATTTTACCCATTTCTGCTGCACCATGTACTCCTGTGGAATTTCAGGAATTCAGGATGATCTACGACATTACAGATAAGGTCATGATTTATCAAACAACTACTGCTCTTCTCTGTATCTTATCTTCTTAATTGTTGAGCGTAAAGCGTGTTCTGGGAACCATAATCTTGCTCTCGGTTAGAAGGCCTAACGCGAAAGGACGCCAGGACCATCGACTAAATTCTACTCCCCAAAACGTTCCGTTTCCGTCGCATGAGATGCTCTCAGCCGTTACGTCCTTAACATCTTTACCAAATAGATCAAACAAACAAAAAGAAATAAGATCATTTAGCTCGGTACCGGCCGGCTGGTTGGTTCTTTCCGGAAATGAATTAAACTATTAACGAACTGTAAAATAGCATGAAATACACTTTTTACTGTCAAAAGAAATTTTATTTCCTCTACCATCGGTCACGCTGAAAGAATTGAAAGGGCTGTGTTTTATTGAACTCCTCTTCTGACGAGATACTTCAAACTGTGTGATCTCGTTGGGTTATACATATATATAAAAACTGCTTGCTAGCTGTTTTCTTTATTCTTCTCTTTGTAATTAGCACATACTTTCTGTACTATTTTCCTATTAACTTTTGCTTGTTCCAACAGCCCATTTTTCCATTTTAAGTTCTAACGAAGTAACTCCTCCACGGGGGATTTATTTCTCTCGCCGGGGGAGTTGGACTAATTCGTTACTGATTCCTGTTGTATTCTCGCGTTAGTCTTGTAAGCTCTATGGTGTATAGTTGTGAAAACATTTTCAATGGCAGTAGTTACACTTCGGATGGCACTTGATCCCGTTCACCCCGCACCGACAGCCACCGGACGTATCACCTTTACCGGCCGGTCCCCAGCGATGGCCGCGCGTAACCCAGCAAATTTCCGTCTTGCACATCGAGCACTTGAGCCAATCGCAGCCCCATTTCTTCATTACTATCACCTGCGGGGAAGTATGGGGAAAAGGGAGGATATAGATTATTAGAGTTGGAAGTTTTCAATCCTTCAAAGTTACCTGACAGGTGGGACAATTCAGTGCTTCACCCTTCTCGATCATCTCCTGCAGCATTGCTTTGGTGCGTCGCGCCTCTAAGTTAGTATCACAGTCACTGTTCATCCGGTCCTGGTACTGTTTGCAGTCGAGCCCGTCGTGAATAACCTGTGCAGTGATTAAATGGTAGAGTGTCGTTAGTGTTGGGTAAAACAAGAACTATCAAGGGAAGAACCTTCAGACAGGTTCACATTGTTTGGAGATCTGTGGGATATCAAATGTTAGATGTCTGTGCCTTGTTTTAAGTAAGCGGTTAGGTCCAAAGAGCCAATAAGTTGCAACAGAGAGCCAAGGAGAGCAACTCTGCCAAAGAACCTTCTGAGCTCTGAGTTCTTAGTATGAATTACCAACAATTTTGATAGTTAAGGGTTTTTGAACTCTTAGGTTAATATATCCTAAGACTCTTCAATTTCTAATTACTTGAGTCTTTAATTATTTCAAAGATTCGTGATTCTGAAGATTGATTGTTTGATTCTGACTTGATTCATGATTCGATGACCTACCCGACACGTCAGACAGTTGACAATCCGGCAGACGGGACACTTGAACTGGTTCACATTGTCCTCGTAGATGCACCAGCCGCGGCAGTTCGGCGTCCGGCAGTGGAACGTGTTGTCGATCGTGCTTTCCGCCTGCTGGATGGATTTGGCAAGATGCGCCTCGTACAGCTCCTTGCTGACAAGAGCCTTGATTTCGCGTTGCTGTCCAAAACCACAGGGAAAGAAAGTCGGTTTAGAGTAATCGCAACTGTGAATGCTCCAAAAGCACCTCCTTATTACCTGTATAACACTTTCACAGCTGTAGACGGCGTCACTGTACGGGCAGCGTATTGCCGCATCCTCGCTGTACTGGATCGTGCTGATCAGGCACTGCTTGCAGAAGGAGTGCAGACAGTCCCGCAGCACGATGCCCTCGTACGGTTGAAAGGCACCGAAGCAGATCGGACACTCGAACGGTTCGATGTTCGCAATTAGATCCGCATTGTCCAGATTGACCAGCTCGGTGTAGTGGTTGGGCGTCACGTCCGACCCATCCTCGGGCAGGGCGAGCCCGTTGCGACCGAACCGGACGGCGGAAGCCTTCTCGCCGGACGAACCCTTCAGCAGCACCGCCCGCACGATCGGGCTGGCCGTCGTGATCATGGGCCGTTCCGGTTTAACCATGCCGCTCGAGTTGGGATTGAAGTTATCGACGCCCCGGTACTGGCTGCGGGTAATGTTGGGACTGCGATGCGTGGCCAGCGCTGTCATCACGATGCGGCTCTGTTCCGGCACCTGGATGTGCTCCGGTCGGATGAGATCGGTGGTGCGAGGCTTCGGAACGGGCGGTGAACATGTTGCCAGGGAAGGCGCTAGTGGCGGTACGAGCGTCGGCGGACCCTTACTCTCATCGTGCAGTATGTTGAAGATGTCGGACGATTTGCGATTGGACGAGATGCGATTCAGATCGTTCCGCGTCTCGATCGGTGGGACGCGCAGCTGCACGTGCATCGTCGGCTCTTTGGTCCTGCGTTCCGGCGCGAGCGGTGGCTGCTGATCGAGATAGCGGGTCAAATCTTCCGGCGTCACGGTGATCTGTTCGACGGGAGACGGAGGGCGGAGGTGGCTTGGTCGGGCCTCGGAACATGCCGCACACCCGGGACGATCGAGTGGGTTTATCAGGGTGCACATTGGGCAGGCCCATCCGGGCTCACTGGCGCTGGACGAATTCTCCACTGTGATTTCGCACTTTGGCACAGTAACAACAGTTCTTGGTGCAGCTTTAGGGAGTGCTGTAGCACCTGGAAAGTAAGGAAGCCGCATTACACTAACTCCTTCTCTCGAACAGCTCCAACTTAGAGCAAACACTTACCGAGCACAGTTTCGTCGTTCTGTGTGTCCGAATGCTCACCGTCCGATTCGGACGATACGGATAGGAGCTTGATCTCAGCACTGCTAAAGTTTTGCTGCTTCAGCAGCGGTGGCTTAGGATCTTTGGCTGGTACGACCGGCTGTACGATGTACACAAACAGCGTCCGATCGCTCGTCTGTATACCGTAATCGTAGAGTGTTCTAGTGTCATCGTCTAGCGGTTGATCGTCACAACGCCAGCGTTGCACCGCCACCGGTATTTGATACTCGTTGCACAGTTTGGCCTTCAGTTGGGCGAGGGTGGCGAAAGCAGCCAGCGTCATACGGATTGGTCCCTTGTGTGAAACCTTATCATCGATGTAAACGTTTAAACTGCAATGCGATGTGAAATAGAGCAATTGGAATTAGACTATCTTTAGCAATTTAGTGACTCTTGAAAAGTCAAGTATATTGAAAGATCAATGAAGCTAGAATTGATCTAATTTAACGACCTCATAAGATTCGTAACATCGCTCACTTTAGCTCATACATTTGGCATACTTTATTGACCATTTATGCTTCAATATGTCTCAACAAAGAGTAAAATATTAACGTATGACACTAAGCTTAATAGACTCTATAAACGTATGCAAGTTGTATAAGTTATGGCAAGAAATCTTCAAATCCTGTAAATGATGCTTTATTAAATCTTCAGAATCTCAAAATATCATTCACAGATATGTACAGATTTTCTTTCAGTTGAACTACTTGCTTCAGTCTTTACGCCTTTATGTGCCTCAACAAAGAACAAGGCATCAACCGTAGACTTTATGCCTTAGAGATTCCAGAATGTATGCAAACTGTATAAGATAAGTTGAGTATGCTTCAGAATTATTGTAAGAAACTAAGAATTTACGAGTGTTTTGAAGATTGATAAATTCCCAACTTCCAGACCCACATTTGTACAATCTGATCATTGAAGATCTCAAGAATATCCTACCAAAAGGTCTATCAATACACCTACCTTATATCAGTCAAACTTCCCGACGACGAAGAGTTCGGTCTACCCGGGCTTTGCCGCGTCACCGACAGGGACACCTTCATTCTCGCCAGATCCATCGCCAACTCGGCTGCCCGATCGTGCGCTCCCTCGCCGATCGCTTGCTCCAGATTCCGCAGCAGCTTGTTCAGCGCCAGCGTACCCGTCTTCCCGATACTGTTCGGTGTGTGCAGCAACGTGCTGCGGAAACGATCCACACCCTGCTGCGATCGTAACTGAACGGAGAGTTGCTTTAGCTTTTCATCCTGCTGCTGCTGCTGCTTCTCCATCAACGACTTGCGGTGACGATCCTGCAACCGTGGGGATAGTGGAACACCCGACGGTCTTGGAATTGAACTGACCGGCTGATCTGGGTGAGGCTGACGCGTTCCTGCCGCCTTTGCAAACTGCTGCTCGTCCATCGGTTCGACGTGCAGCGCCTGCACATCGTTCGTGAGCACCAGCTGGGAGGCAGCCGGTGGTGGTGGTGGTTGTTGATTGATCTCAACGACCGTGGCTGGAATTGTGCCCCGCAAGCTGTCCTGATTGATGATCTTACCCTCAGCATCGGACGTACGTCTTGGGAACGATGTCTTCCTGATTGCACCCGTGTTTGGCGAAGAAATGGGCGCTAGCTCGACAGTTGGTACCGCTGGAGTCTTCTGCTCTTTCCCGACACTGTCCTCCGGTATTGCAGCCGCTGCCGCTGGTGATGTCGCTTTCCGTGCCATCAGCGGACTGCTCACCCTTCTCGCCGGCACCGGACTAAGGCTCTTCGTGCTGATCGGTATACCCGAGGAGAGTCCATTTTTGCGCTGCACCAGCGGTGAGTCACGCTTCAGACTGCTGCTGCTGCTATTGCTGGGAGGTTTCTGCACGACCGGGTACTGTTCCGCCAGCGCTTTCGCGTTCATCGCACGGATCATCTCCCGCAAGCGTTCCTTTTCCTTCTCGAGCGCTTCCAGATCTTGCTGCTCTTTGGTTTTGGGTGGCGGTGGTTGTTCCGGCTGTTGTTCCGGCTCCACCACTGCCCCAAAGCGGGCAATGCGAGCATTACGTATTTCTTCAATGTTAACACGATCCTTGGGAGAGTACGGTTTGCTGAGCACTCCGTACACGGGATCTTCCTTCTCGGTGGTCGGTTCCGGTGAGGCTAGTGGAGCCACTGGACCGTTGCTGGAGTGACACTCTTTCAGCTTTTGATCATCAAACTTATTACTGCCTCCATCGGTAACGGCAGTAACGGTAGCAGTAACTCCATTGTAGCCCTCAGGGATGGCATTAAAGTTCCGATACATTGGCCCTGACGCAGTAGCGCCCTCTGGATGGACGGTCCGGTTCATCAGACTCTTGACGCCCATTTTGGGTGACGCCATTGGTTTCGCTTGGCCGTAGCTTGGCTTTCGCTGTACAAGCGAGGCACGATCGTCACCGTTCACCATGAGTGTACCGTTGGTGGCCGGGACGGCTGTCTGCGGCTTTGGTAGGAAGTACTTCAACCCGCGTTCCGCTTGCTTGTCGTTCACATCGACACCGTTTGTCTGCGCTTTCTTCACCTCGGGGATGGGACGTTTTAGCGGATGGTTCGGTCTTAGTGGTGGCTCTTCCAAGATGCTTAGCTTACTGTCGTACGGTTTGATGCGTTCGCACGCCTCACAGATGATGCGCCAGTTCGGGTTTTCCAGCGTGCAGTATGGACAGGTCCACAGGCCAAGTACGTTCTTGTCGCTGCCCGTTTTTGCGAGACCATTTGTAGCAGTTGTTGGTGTTTGTGTTGGCGTCGTAGTTGGCGCTTGTGTTGGCGTTATTGTTGTCGTCGGGTTGGCGGTCTGTTGCTGCGAACTACCATTCACAATCGATTGTGTGGGTGCCGGTTTCTCACTAATCCTGGTCACAGCAGCAACGGAAGGTTGCGTTGTTGTCGGCGGAGATGCCTTAGCCGACTCCACGCCAAAATAATCCTTCCTCGCGGCAAACGAACTGCACACCGCTACCTTACCCGCCACCGGGACGCTCGTTGCCTCAAACTTTGATATGAGCTCTTTGGTCGACTTCTGCTTGTCGGTCGGTGCCTCCAGCGACTGTGTGCCACCGTACCCGTTGTGCACGATCTCGGCCGCCTCCCGATCAAGCTCGCTAATGCTCGGTATGCCAATGGCCGACCGACGCTTCTCGGCGTCCCGCTCACGCCTCTTGGTATCATCCGACTTTTCCGTAATCTTCGCAAACAAGTTAAACTTTCCCACACCACTACCACTGGTAAGGGAAGAGGATGGACTTCCAGCGGATGTGTTCGTACCACCTGCTTCTGGATGTAGCAGCGAGTTCCGACAGTATCCAACTTCTGGTAGATCATCAGTAACACTCTCTTTGGCGCTCTTTCGCTTGTCGATCGTTTTGAGCACAATATCGCGTTTAAAGGGCAACGAGCTTTCCTGATGTCGCATCCCAGATATTGGCCGCTTGTACCACGGTCTTGGAGAGATCGGTGATGTCGGTGGCACAGGTTGTGCCGGTTGGTTCTGTACGTTTGAAGAAGACTTGGCGCTTGCCATCGCTTCAGCGTATAGGTAGTCGTGGATTGGAGATCGTGTCCCATTCGCTCGGTTGAACCGTTCCTCCATCTTCATCACATCGCAAGGATCATCGTTTGTGGGCGTGGGTGGCGTTTCGGGTGCTTTCACCTGTGCCTGCACCTTGCGGATGTTGTCGATGAGTTGCTGCTTTTGTTCCTCGGTTAGTCCACCGGGTGGAGCCCGTTCCTCGGCGATGTTGGGCAGTGGAGAAAGCGGTCTTATGTACGGTAGAGGCATGATGAGCGTTGGCTCCTGTATTCGGGTGCTCTCCTCCTTGACGGTTAGTGATATGGGTCGTCCCTCGATGATGGCTTTAATTTCACGATCCTCTAGCAGGCTCGTGCTGGAGGACGCTTCGTTCAGAGTGCAAGGGGTAGTCGCCGTCGGTGATACTGCTGGTGGTGCTGGAGCAGGTCGTTTTTTGCGCGTTAGTGTCGAACCGGGCGAGAGTGTCCTGTAGGTGCCCGGTGTGCTGGAGCGTGTAAGAGTGCTGATTGAGGATGACGCCGTTTCGGAACGGTCCAGCGATAGTGGCGGCGGTGGTGGTGCACGTCTCTTGCCCTTCACGTGCACGTACGCACCGGCTCGGCGATCCTTGGAGCTGTCACTGACCGTACGTCGATGGCGTCGGGCGGTGGTTGGATCACCCGGGAGCTGCTGAAATTCTCCACCTGCGTTGGCAGGAGTGCTTTCCCGGTGACCTCCACTCGGCAGACTCAGCTCGGTGTACACCGTCCGCTGGCTGGTCCGCGTGAGTGTAGCTCCGTCCGCCCTTGCCGGACTGTCGCGCAGACTAGCAAACAGGCGGTACTTCTTGCGCAGCGTCAGCTCGTACTTGCGATCAAGCTCGCGGGCTCGCTCCTGCTCCGTACAGCGGCGCTTGTAGCTATCCGTGTACGGGCCGGGCTGTATCGTACGCCGACTGGCCGCCGGATTAGCAAGTGCCGCCTCGTAACAGTTCGGCGCTACAAACGCAAACCCGTTCGTCGCAATGCTTAGGATGCTGTCGCAGCTCGAACTTTTCGAAAGATTGTTACAATCGATCACTGGCCCAGGGCTGGGCGAAGAGCTGTGCGTACCGTTGCTGGTGGCCGACTGGCTGACGGTGTCACCCCCAGTTGACGGTGTGTTCGATGCTTTGCTGCTCGTGCTGTCGATCGTGCGCCGACTCGCAATCGTACCACTTCCGGCGGTGCTTACGTCGGCGGAGGTGGCGCTCGCTGAAGGCGTTCGTCCGCTCGAGCCTACACGTCCAGGGGAACCGTCCAACTGTCGACTGCGTCGGTCGTGCAGTTCCGGTGCGACTGCTGAACCGCTGGCGCTGCGTGCGAGCGCACGTGACTCATCCCGGCGGAACCAGCGGAAGAATGACTGAAAGCCACCGCCACCGCTACCGCTGCCAGCCGCCTCGGAACAGCGGGAGTCGTGAACATTTTTGGACTAAAAATAAATTAGGCAGTGAGGCACAGAAAGAGAGCAGAGGGAAGAAGGTGAAATTAGAGAAAAGTAAAGTGGCTGAGTGTGTGTGTTTGTGTGTGATTGTTTGTTCGGTGGTGTCGGATTGTAGCAAAACGAGCTCGGAAAATGTGGAAGCGATACAAAGAAAATCACATCGTGTGGAGTGTGGATGGATTGTCTAAATGGGGGTTTACGATAAAGTATCGATTAGAGGAAGCATGAATTGGAGTATGACAATTTTGGGTTCCTTGGCTCAGTTTGTATCTCTTTATGGCTAATAGTACAATAATGAATTGAACTCCAAAGACACATGTTATGAGACGCATGAAAGCATGTTAAGACAATTTATTTCAATAGAAGCTTATAGTTCTTCATTGGGAAATGAGTTATCTTTCGTTTAATGTATAAAACATCTTATTATATCGTGTTTTTGAGTAACCCTACGTCAAAATCTAATAATTCTAGTTGGTTATCATGTTCTGTCTGTTTGCTCCCAAGACACACGGTTCACCTGATGTATGCAGAGTCGGAGATACTGTCCTTTTGAAATTTGACTGTTTTTGGAGCAGATTGTTTAGGATTCTTCCACATAAATTTTAGGGGAATTTGAAATTAATCATCAGCAATTAATTTTTTACAAATATTTGAGTTATGGTGACAATAAACCGTATATTCGATGTAAGCTTCACTCCACTCTCTCCACTGTCTATAGACTATTTTTGAGAGTTATGCAGTTAATGCATTCCCAAGAAATTAGCCTAACTCGAATAACTTTGTTAGTCAACCACTGCCATGACACATTCAAGAGGATTTAGATATTTAATAAATTATTGAACTTGAAGAAAACTTGCATATTTTCTCAAAATGATTTTTAAAAAATCTCAGTAAAAAGACAACTTATATAAGCAATTTCTCTGCAAAAGGTCTAATTTGTGAAATCGTGTACATCAGAAATTGAGAAACGCGTTACTTGTTAGTAGAATGCAATGTGTTAAAGTGTAAATTTAATTTGAATTATACGGTTATATTTGGGTAACAACAATTTAAACTAATATATTTATGCATTGAATGACCTTCTTCTGCTGATAAATCCAATTAGTGGTTAAATTAGTCTGTTCTTTTTTCTTTTATATCAGTATCTTGTCGTGTTGTTTATGTGTTAATTATTGGGGAATGATAAAAATGCCCATTAAAACAAATTATTTTGATATGAAACTCATCGCTTCATTGTAAATTAAACATGTAAATTTCAACATGTATATATGAATAACTATAGCCAAACACCAAATTGTCATTTACACATTCTCGCGACCTCTATTCGTACCTTAATAGTGGGCAACCTTTTCCTAACGGGGAAAACGAGCACTTCCGTACCACGAGCGTGTAACGAGGGAGGTAATGGAAATGATTTGTACCGCATTTGTTTGCTGTAAATAATTGCCCCTTACCTGCACCGACGGTTTTGACTTTGACTTGGGCGTTCTGCCGGCGTCTTCAGCCCTTCTGCTCCGGTTCCCGTTGCCGCTGCTGCTGCTCCCACCGGCGTACGCGTTCACAAGCACTTTGGCACCACCATCGGATTGGCGGTTCATATTACACGCGAATCCGTCGTTCTGTCGAGTTGTCCCCCCTTCGACGAATCAAGGAGGTGCATTATTCTATTAAGCCACGCACACTTGAGACGGTTGCGCCGTTCGCGCTAGTCTGCGGGATTCTGCGCGATAAACACACGCGCGATTGCGTCAATTTGGGTTGTTTGTGGTGCTGCCTTCAATCAAACCTCGAGTGCGTTTGTCCCTTTCGGTAGCGGTCTATATCAACAGAAGGGAGAAGAACGTACAAAATGCATCAATTGGAGTCTTCTGGTGGCGACGAACCTAACGGCAGCAGCATGTGTGATAAAGTTTTCGACTAATAACCGCCAACCTTCGTTAACCTTTCGGGAAAACGGTGTGGACGTCTCGTGGGAAACATGTCGTAGCAAGCAAGCACAAAACAAAAACACAACGCACGTGTGCTAAATTTAAAATCCTCCAGATCGCTTACTTATGAGTAATCTGTGCCCCTCTTATGCGCCAAGTGATCAAATGGGCGGAAAATACGCCACGATCTTTGCTTCGTTCGCTGCAAACCCGACCCGGAGTTCGATGTACTGGCTGCGCTGCGCGCACCCAGACAGTGATTTATGACCCAACAGAACCAGGCGGACAGAACGAACGGCTCCAGCGTCCAAAAGCCCGGATCTCAGGTCGGCCGGTCGCATCGATCGTTATGTCGGATGCATAAGATCTCATATCCTGAATCATCAGCACGAATCATCGTCATGATCAGTGCACGACAGGCGTATGAGAGAATCCGGCTCAGCTTATGCACGTCGTGGCCCAATACTAGAGCTCGCCGTACAAAAAAAAGATACGCTGTTGCATACCACAAGCATCGTATAACGCATCTCTGCGCATACCGCGCATACGCATCGTTCCGAAAACGACGAACAATTCTAATGCGGCAGTGGAAGCGAACAGGAAAAATAAAAACCATTCGTGACACATTGCATTTGCGGGTGTGCCAACGTGCCTGCGTATGGCTCAGGCATGGGAAAAACTCGGCGACGGTGCAATGAGTCGTAAAAAGAACCCATCTCCCTTCCCTTTTGCTTTCCCGCACCATCCCAAACGGTGGGACAGTCGGTTTCGAATGACTTTGGACGCGCGCGCGGACGGTGAAGGCACAAACGAACGACGAGCAAACGAGGCGACAATGTTTAATTATAAATTACCAAATGCAGGGATTTTTGCTTATGCTGCAATGTTGGTGAGGTTTTTGGTGACTTTTTCTCTCCTTTTCTTTTTCGCCGCTTCTGGGAGGAAGGTTGTTGCAGCGAGTGGGGCAATTTGTTTTGAGGTTTGCTTCCACATTCGTGCCTTGGCTGCACTTCTTGAAATTTGACGAAATATGGTTCAGTTAAGGTGGAATAATGCTTTTGATGTGGTTTGTGTTTTCTTTATAAACTGAATTTCATAATTTAACACTCTTTAGTTTTTGGAGTGGTTATTGCAACATATTGAGTTTTCGTTTGTAGAAATAATCAGTAACAGTTGATCAAACGCTAAACAGTACAGAGACAGTTTTATACTTAATAGGGGTAGAATCACTCAAAGCAGTGGTCGGCAAAGTAAAAAATTTGACATTCTCCAATTTTATGTGCATAAGTCTAGAACAGTATGACATGAAGAGAACAATTTCATAGCATTTCGTCGTGTTTTAACCTCAGAAAGCATATTTTTGGGAGACATTAAGTACCGCCAATCAATTGTACTCCTTGCAAGCATCAAAATGCTTAAGCTGACAGTATAAGCAAGAGCAATTTCACAATTTATATAAGGCAACTCATTTGTCCAAGAAAACATCGAAACGCATAAAGACTTGTGCAGTAATTCGATTCTATTCAGTGCAATTCGATTGTAGCTTTTCAGATGAAGGAAATCTGTTTTATTGGAATATTTGTTAGTGTCAAAAGCTTTTTTAATGGTGGCAAGTAGCTAAATGTTGTGAAGTTTAACATTTATCTTTTCCTATTCTCTTGGCCATAATTCTGTGTTGTGTTACAGTTTGAAGTTTGTCCATTTCGCTTTCATTTACTAACACGAAAGGATTACAATAGCTACCATTACCGGTAATATTACAAGAAATAAAATGTTTGCCAACCCCTGGCTTAGACCATCCCGAAAGCTTCACCTGATTTATTTACTCTATCAAGCGTGCGACTATAATATATGTGCGTACACAAACCTGCCGCGCCCTTCATCGATCAATCGATCATTTTGGGATGGACAAAGAAATAATCGGCTACTTGCATTAGAATTTCAACTTCAATCTACATAACGTCCACAACACGATCGACGTGAAATCGGTTGTAATTTCCAGCCAGAAAAATCGAACACTTGTTCGGCCTTGTTCAGAGCAGACGCGTCTTATAACACCATTCTGCTCGTTCCAAAAGTAGCCCATGTCAATGGAACAATATCTAAACAACGTCCAGTACTTCATTTCTCCCAAAATCCCCACGAAATCCGACCCCATTTGCTGCCCATTGTAGCTTAGTGCCGTTGCAAAACATACGTAAACAGATACCACCGTAAACCGCCAAGGTTCGCATAAACCTCTGGCCACTCGAAACACGAAACTGATCGAATTTGGAGCAACCGACGTGCAATGGGATGAATTGCAGCTGTGTTGCTACTACTGCTGCACAAATTGCACACGAGATCGAACCGCCTGATCCGATTGCTTTAAAATAGTTTCGAACTGAACATTTCCCAATCGACCGGTGCAAACATTTTGCTGCAAACGTTTCTAATGGGCTTCTAAGGCCAAACACAGTGTCGACATTCCGCCTGCCGGATGCAGACCGAAAGATATAAATAATATCTTCCCTCTCTCAGCTTAGGGTAAGTCGCGCGGACTGGCCGGAGCAACACGATCACCTGGTCGAGCCGAGTGGGAGGAAGAGGCGTTAGAACAAGCCAAAACTAATTATCCAGCACAATTGGATCCACATGGTTGATTGTCCAACCAGGGCGCTCCGTGGGTTGGTGGTTTTCTAATGGATCCGTAACTCAACGCAAGTACATTGAAATACGCTGACAGTGGTGTACACGTGAGTTCACAGTCTACCCGTATATCCCGTATTACACTACACCTTCGCGTAAAGTCCAGCCCCTCAGGTGTGATTGAAAACTTGTCTCCCGTCAGCCGGAGCAGCTTGTTAGTAGGGAACGTCCGACCACTGCACGTGGTCCATGTTCGATTGGGAATTAAAGTCAGTCCACAGCACACCAATCCCACCAAATCACGGTTAATCGGCTGGATGCATTAGGCCGAGAAGAGGACCGAGAATGTAAAGTGAACGCCATAAAACCAAACTGCACACGGCCAACGCTTTGAAGGGGAGGAAGGTCATTGCATGCGTTGACAGTTTCACGTTCCATTTCCTGGTATTTTGAAGGGAATCTTCTGGGACTGTTGAGAGACTTTAGAGTGTTGTAGTTAAGAGTGGTATAGAATAATGCTGATAGAGAAGACCTAAAGAGGCATCGGATGAGAGTTTTCTCATAAATGAACGCTTAAAACTAGTGTTGGGTTTTCATGAGTCTTTCGTTGACATGCATTCATATGAATCTTCAGAGATGAGTAATTCGAATTTTGATTCATGAATCTCTACAAATTCACGAATCTTCAAAGATTCCTGAATGTTTATAGAATCAAGAATCTCTTAATATTTATGAATCTCATAAGATTCCTGAATCTTCAAAGAATCAAGAATCTCCAAATATTCATGAATCTCTTACGTTTCATGAATCTATAAGATTCATAAATACATTAAAATTAATATATTTCCATATTAAGGATTCACGATTCATGATTCATGGCATAACCACGTAGGTTGTTACGCCAAGAAGAGTAATAATAAAGCTTTAGCTCAAGCTATATGTATATGTAGACATATGTATCCCACGGAGGCGGTCTCGTGGTACAGTCGTCAACTCGTACGACTTAAAAATATGCCCGTCATTGGGTTCAAGCCCCAAATGGACTGTGTCTACCATACCTCCATCACTGATAGCCAAGTACACAAGTGGTTGACCACAGAGGCCTTGACTGACAATGGTTGTTGAGCCAACAGAAGAAGAAGAAGAAGAAGAAGATGCATTCCTTGAGATTCATAAAAATAAGATATAAGAATCTTTTGAAATTCATGAATCTTTCGAGATTCCAGAAACTTTAGAGATTTATGAATCATTCGAAAATCATGAATCTTTCGAGGTTGCAAACGAGATTCAGATTTATTGAACCATTCCTAAGATTCATTTAGATTCATGAATCTGAATCAGATTTACCCAATTAGTATTAGTATACGATCGATAAACCTGCTTAAAATGGAAGAAATTTGAAGACTTGTGGTGAAGAGACAGAATTAAGGAAAATCTTCATTTGACTGCCGGTTATTTACCCACCAATGCCACACATGTTTATGTATATTTCGTCTTAATTGTGTTTGAAACGATCGCATCGCTAAAAAACCGCATCTTATGCAGATCGTTCAACTTGTTTGCCCAAATGCCCGCAACAGCCTCTTTTAGGTTAATAGCCGTGAAGAACCTAAAACCTCCGTTCCACAATATTTGATCCCGCACACAGAAAGTGAGAAAGACATAGTGAGAGCGAGCGAGTTCAACATGATCTGTTGATCTACATGATCGTTCGGCCTCCACCGTGTCTCGCTGGGGCTTCAGACAGCTCAAACAAGCAATTACTCAAGCAGGAGAGGCGTGACGGCGCGAGCTTCCGTTCAATATTAATATAATTTGATGTCATCACACCGCTGCTGCTGCTGCTGCTGCTGCTACCCCCGAGGTCGGCAAATCCACTGTCTTTCTGCTGGAAAACTGTGTGTGTGTGTGGAAATTTGCTCGCCAGTTGTTGCATATCCGGTGTTTGCGTGCGACACCGAGAGAAAGGAAAGGTCTCCGAATGCGGTCGTCGTATGCTGCCGGGTTTTGAATAAATTGCACTAAATTACCAGGCACACACATACGTTCGCTCGCTGGAGCTGTCAGCCCGTGAGGAGCGGAAGACACACGAGAAAGTGCTCGATCGTGCTCGTGGCTAACAAGACTGATTTGCCTGTGGCATCGAGCGAGATGAAGGAAAGATGCATTTAAAAATAATGTGTTGCAAACGCAGCCAAGTCATGGCGCCATAAATGCCCCTTCACACCACACTTCTGCGTCAAAAACCTACGGTAAAAGTACGTGAAAAATGTGACTTTGAAAGCAACCATTCACACGAACGAACACAAAACACTGCGCGACACGACGCGTACGCTAATGAACAGATGAGTAAGCCGCTATTTATCACTTACACTTACACTGTACACAGAACACAGCAAAGAAGGCTTAAAGGGCCGCGAAATGATTCAAATCTCGTCACCGCCTGATCTTGACCGCGTGCGGCTGTGCGCTCGAACGGTGGCGTTCAATGGTGCGGCTTCGGTGGCTTTGATATTTAATCCTGAATACACTTTCACGTTTGATTCATAGGGCACTGAGACGGCCAACATCATGAGTGCTCGCGCGTAAATAAACGTACCAGTAGCACCGAACTTCTGAACCGTCGGAGGAGATGAGTTCAGTCGACAAAGAGTTGCAGAACACACACGCACTGTCACTTGAACCCGGGAGGGGACAAATCAACACACTATTTGCAGATCGCCTGCTTAACGGAAGCGATTTAGCAGATGGAAAGACGGCGATGAGATGGGATTACAAGCATCTTTCGTTTATTGCAACTCTTTTGCTGCTACTGTCACTACGCACACACACATGGGGAAAAATGATCGAGTAAGCGTTACTTTGTCGTCGTGAAGAGATTTTCCTGTCGTTCGCGCGTCTGTTTCACACGCACGACACTTTTGACGCACAAACACTACGCTATTTTCACCTCACACTGAGACTGGGATTTTCCCGTTTTTCACTGACACTGACACGAACGAAAATACAAAGCTAGCGGGCCATTGCACAGCCGTCCGTGCTGCTCCCGGGACAGCCAGCATGATGCGTCTCTCTCTCTCTATTCACCTTGGTCGGTTTTTCACAGAATATTCACATTTTCAGACACATTCTTTACATATTTAATAACACAAAAAAGGGGATCTTTTAGATTGAACACTTTCTTTAAACAGTTATTCACACGACTAGTCCACTAATACACTTTTAGCAACAGTCTGATGAACGAAAAAAAAAGGATTGTAACGAAAGAGGCCTTTGCCATTCCCACAAACGGAAAAGGACCGTTTCGACGGGCGCGTGGTCGAATCGCGACTAGTAGCCGGCCGCAACAGACGAGCGTTTGAGTGAGTCCCTTTCTGTGAGATTGCGAAGCGGCGGACGGCTTTTTGGCAGCGGAAAACTTATAAATACTCTTACACCGGCGAACCCGGACCTCGGGTGGAAAATCGTCTCGCTTTCGGGTGCGTCTGTCGAGCTCAGGGGTGAGGGAATGAAGGAAAAAAACGTTTGCCACAAATTAGGACGAATCGTTTGCAGTAGAGAAGGAAGGCGAGAGAGATAGAGCGAGCAAATGAATGTTGAATAGTGAATGAGACAGTGCTGCGGGCTGCGGTAAACCAAACCCGACCGCGGCACCGTCAACGCGCACGACATGATCGTTTCTTGTTGGATCGTTTGGCTGGTGGGTCTCGGTTGGAATAGTTTCCATCCCAGTGGGCCGCACGCGTTCTGTTTATACTTGATGCGTGTGGTGCGAGGGAAAGCACAACCAGAAAGCAAGCAAGAAGGAAACCCAACTCCGGCAAGCGCACGGGAGTACGATCATCATCGTACGGGTTCAACAGTTTTCGCAACTGTTTCTGACCGGACGTTTGCGCGTCATTGCGTATTCAATCATTCCCCTCCAAAAAAAAAAAAAAAAAAAAACCTTTTCCAACCGACCGGGTGGGGTACCGTGTCGATGGATGTGCTGCAACGTGGTGCGGTTGAGGTAGGTACGAAAATCGAAACTCCATCGTCAGCTCCATTTTTGCGGTCAGCTCGATCGGATTGGGAGGTTTTGTTAAAAGCGAAAAACGGTTCCTCTCTTGTACGTTGAAAATGGACGTCATTTGGGAGAGGAATTGGTTTCATGTTTCATGTGCATAGTATACATTTCAAAGCACTCGAACATTGACCTCATTGATTGCGATTGAAATGATCTAATAAGCCCTAATTAGTAAATCATATCATCATCTAGAGTCACCAAGGAATGCTCCAATACATCCATCCCATCTAGTGGATTCAACGACAGTAGACCCTTTTGTTTACTCTATTTATCTTCTTGCTGCTCTCCTGTTGTATTTGATCTTGTGAACATCTCGTCCGAAATCCCAACCATCTCGACACAGCTAAAACGTGACTGTTTATGTTTGCGGAACGAAGCGGCACACTCGTCAACGTCTTTAGTAAGTAGTAAAATCATGCTCACACACTGTCACAGCAACAGCTTCATCGTCGTCCGGTAGAAGCTGTAAGAGTGACTGCCATTGTACAGTGCACGGGACGCATCGACGCGATCGTTTCGTTTCGCAAATTGGTGACCATTAATAACAATAAAGGTAATGAATTTCATCACCCTCACGAAAGCAGCTCCTTGGCTGCTAGCCGTTTCCTCCCACGGCGTCTGTCTTGCTTCGGTTTCGAAGGAATCACCCTCACGAGTGGGTCACGATGTGTAGGAGTTTAAGTAATGATCTTTATTCTTCTGGCGCTGCACTCGCCTCGTTGCGTGTGTATTTTTCTATTTTCCCGATCTCAAAACGACGGAAGAAGGCGTTGGAGTTTTGTTGCACAAAAAACGTTGCTTTTCCTCAGAAATTTCGTCTTGCAACTATCTCTTCACTTGTCTCCCACTCTTGCCTAACCGATGAGGATGTCTATCATCGGTTGATGCTGGCTGGCACTTGCGAGACTTTTTAGTGGCGGCGAAATTTGCATTTTCGTTGGCTGCCAAAATGTGATCGGTGGCGGCGATGGTGGTAGAACGGCTCTAACTCCGGCTCCGCATGGACGGAGAAATGTTTCGGGACAAAAATAGCAGTAGGAAATTCCGTTGGGTGGGTTGAAAAATGTGTTGAAAAAAATTGATGTTTAATCGTTTAATATTGATTGTAAATAATATCCATTTTTATAGAACTCGCCTCTAAACTACAAGGTTGCCGTATAAAGATTGCATATGTATTCCCATTTCTCTTATCATATTCAAGTGTTGAGCATCTTGAATATGTGTTTTTATTGTACTGTTTACGTCAGATGGGGTAAAAGTGTCTTTATATTGATATATTCAAACAATTTGAATCACATTGCATTGAAATACTGAAAAATGATCATGAGAAGATCGTCCTTACCGTCACAATGTAACATTTGTATAAAAAATGGACAGTAATTGTCGATTTTTCATGGGTTAATCTTCACCCACACTAATGAAACGTTAATTGCATCTTCAATAATAATAAGGTTTTAAGCAATTATATGTTCAACCCCAGAGGCAGACATATTGAAATTAATAAATGAAATGAAATGAAAATAATAGTATACAATGAGTTAGTGGACGAAATTTGACACCTTTATTAGTTGAACTCTAACCATGATGGCCAAAAAAGTGAAGCAACTTCGTCCAGAAGCGTGTGCGATCTAAGAACGACGCCTAGTAGCGTCTTAAAGGGACTCCGTTCGGCAGTTTGTGGACGTCGTATAAGCCTATTCCAGCATTTAAAACATCGTGGCACTATTAGATAACCATCAGAGCATAGCAAAAAAAAGACCGAGTTCTGAATGGTCGACGACCCTTACCGACAACTCCTTTGCACATAATCCTTTAGTTAACTTCGAAATTGACATCCATTGGTTCCAAATTGTGACACCGAAAAAGGACCATTATATTCACTTAATTATCAAATTGCATCCATTTATCATTTTTGTTCAACAATTAAATAATTGAATTTCCTTCCAGAAATGCCTTTTTTAACCAACCAACTCCATCACAGATGAAATCAGCGACGAATGTCACATTTCAGCACGAACATCTTCTGCAACACTGCCAACTTTCTAGCCCACCCAATAGACGCGATTGGCTTTGCAGCCCTCTTTCCACGCCGCGCTTGTTTATGAAGGTGCAAACAAGTGCGCTACCCTTTAACCTCTCGCACCAAAACCGATTGTGCGTAGATAGTTTTTTGTTTTGTTTTGCGCTTCAACCGTAACTGTGTTACACCCCAGCGCAAGAATGGCGATGGATTGCGATGGTCAGTGGAGTCAGTCGGAAACGTAATCAATGAAAAAAAACACGGCTTGCGTTAGTGCGCTTGCGGGGCCACAGCGGTGACATATGGTCAATTAACGGTTTGCGGCATCGAAGAAGGAGAAGAAGCAAAAAAAAAAAAAAAAACGAACGAACGAAAAAACATTGATCCCGTCCGATCGTATGGGACGGGGCTGGGGAGCATCGCCATAGGTCTGTTTAATGTGTGTTTTCGTTTGTGTTTCTTTATATGTTTCTACTCAAGGCAGCACACGAGAACGGGAGCAGATACTTAAAACACACACACACAAACCATTGATCGTAAGCGCCGATCGTAAAAGACCATGCGTCGCCATGTGCCGAAAAATGAAACCCTTGTTCGACATTTTGGGAAATCCGCCGGCTGTTTCATGCCACAATTCTACAATCCCCCTTGAAAACAGTACTGCCAATAGCAAGTCCGAGAGGCGTATGATTAATCGGCTCAATTAATCTATCTGTCAAAGGGGTGGAAAATGGCAACGCGATCGAAGGGAAATGTCGCACCACGCCACCAGCGGCGATCAGAGTATTGGGAAAAATGTTAGAAAAAAAAAGTTTGGTGCGTGAGATGTCCAACCGCTCATTTCCTGCGCTGATAGTTTCAGAAAGTTTAAAAATAAACTGCAGAAAAGTGGGAGCGCGACATCACACCAAACTATTCGACCACATGGTGTGTGGAACCACAGAGTGACCATTTCGCTTACAGCAAGACGCGATGGCGATCGGCAATATCCCAAACACCACACTCAGGCAAGCGATGGGATGGGGTCGATTACGCCGTCCAACACACACCGGCTCACTAATTGTCCGTAACGGACCAGCACGGGCTGCGGTGATGCTAGGGTACGAGCGCGATTCCAATTACCGCTCAATTGCGCACCCGTGTTGGCGTGTGTCGATCGGTGTCAAATGGCGCACAATCGAACCCGTTGCAAAGAAGCCACACGATTGCTATCGATTCTCCAAACACGTGTGTGTGTGTGTGCTCCAAATGGGTAGAAAGGTTGCACACCGCACTAACCTCTTAAGATTTTCGCCAATTTTTCCCCCAAAGTTGTTCACTCATCGCGTGACTTTGCGGGTGGTCACTGTAAATTGTAAACAGTTCGTTAAAACGATGCCGGTGATGTGCAAAAAAAAAAAGAAACCGAAGAAAAGAACCGAGACCCCACTAAGAATATAAATTTAGCTATCGAGAGCCGGCCACCCAGCGGAACGCTGCTTGATGAGATGTGCTATCGCACGCGGTGATCACTAGCTTTTGGGGTTGTTGTTTCACTGTTCGTTTTAATTTTGCTGCTAAACATCGCCATCCAGAATTGAACTATCACCTACCATGCACACACACACACACGCGGTCGCACGAACTACACAAAGCGCGTTTATTTTGCGGGACGCACCGTTCCGCAACCCGGCACAAGAAGACGACGGGCCCGGGGCCAGATCCGCAATCGTTGGATGCTGCAGCCAAACTACTTTTGGTGCCTGCGAGAGAGCGCAACTTGGCTGCGTTCGCTCGTGTGCGCGCCCTCCTCGGCTGTCGTGCGTATACGCGCGGATCGCATCGGAGACGATCGGTTTTCGCGATCGTGAGGGGTTTCGTTTCTTTTTTCACTGCTTGCTTCATTACCTCACAGTGCTCTCCATTGTGCCGCTCCCCCAGATTCCTAACCACGTGCTTCCGTGCTGTTCCGCTGCTCGCGATCGTTCCGCATTGCACTGGGTGGCGTATGCTAGACGTATGTCAGTGAGATTGTGCACTGGAATCGGGAGTGAATGGAGGGGCAAGTTGTTGTGGTTACTTTGTGCGGTTGCGATAGGGTGCGAGCAAAAGTTCGTTGCTAATTTACGGGGAATAAATAAAATAACTTAAATAGATTAAATACATACAATTAATGAAATCAATGAAATTGATAAAATAAATAAAATAACTAGATATAAATAATAACTAGATATAAATAAATAAAATAAAACAAATAAAATAACTAGATATAATAATATAAATTAAAAAAAGAAGAATATGAAAAACAGAAAACCATTTTAATAAATAAAAAAAATTAATTGAATAAGTTGAATAAAATAGATTACATAAATCAATACAAAACGTGCGAGCAAAAGTTCGTTGCTAATTTACGGGGAATAAATAAAATAAATTAAATAGATTAAATACATACAATTAATGAAATCAATGAAATTGATAAAATAAATAAAATAACTAGATTAAGTAATATAAATTTAATATATAAATAAATAAAATAAAATAAATAAAATAATTAGATATAATAATATAAATAAAAAAAAAAGAAGAATATGAAAAACAGAAAATCATTTTAATAAATAAAAAAAATTAATTGAATAAGTTGAATAAAATAGATTACATAAATCAATACAAAACGTTTAAACAACGGAACGTGTGTGTTTATACATTTATTGATGCTTCAGGTCATAGCTATGGATTTTAATATTTAAACTTTTTTTTCTTAATTTTTAGAAACAATTGACAAACCAAGCATATTTGCTTCAACTTTGTGGTGTTTAATGTCTGACGTGCTGTGTCCTACAATTAAAGACATGGATTGTCGCCGTACTTTCCATTGAAAATGTATGTAAATATGTTGTACTTGTACTATTGTACAAAGTTGTAGTTCCTTTATTCGTATGATGTATAAATATTTTTGTTTTGAAATATCGTTTTCATCCAGATTTTACCTCATTAATAATTATTAAAAGTAATTAAAAGTAATATAACAAACAAACACTTTGCACAATACGGAATAAAAATTCGCTTCCTAAGAGCCCTGCATCGCTCTCACTGCTCAGCCAGCGGCGCTTGGTCTGTGCGACAGTGTATACATTCGTTCCCCCCGAGCACTGTGGCTGTGCAAGCGAGCACAGGGGTGTTCAGCATGCGCTATTTAAGAATCTCAATTGTTCTAGCAATAAAATCGAAATACTATATGAAATTGGCGAAGAAAATAAGCATTTAAAGGACCTATTAATTGAAATAAAAAGCTTTTATGAGTACAAATTTTCACATATTGTTTAAACTTTTATTAATACTTTGAACAATAATAAATAATGAATCGCATAATGTACCCTTCTAATCTATGCATAGCTGATTAAGATCAGAATATGCCAAGGCTGGGATGGTATTCAAACAAAAATATGGTCTGAATCTTCTATTATACAATTTAACTATTATAGAATAACTTTAGACCTTCTATTTAAACGACAACATTGCATATGGACTTATTAAAACTAGATCGGTTTTTACTAAACCTTTCGCCAGCTTATACATAAATCACTCATTTTATTTCAACTCAGATTAAGTCCGATTAAGCATTTTATGAAGAATGTGTATACCAACCAGAAGCTCTCTAATACAAATTTTAGTGTGCAATTTTCAATTAAAAACAATGAACAAGCGAAAACGGAACAATTTATATTTCAGCATCGCGTTTGCAACTATGACTCCCGTAGACGCCGTAGAATATTTACATTCCACAGCAACACTGGACCCTCTTGTACGCTTAATTGTTGTGAGAATGCATTTGCATAAGCTTGCTTTGCTTCTGCTGCGAGCCAAAGGTATCTTTCGAGGATATTCACTCGCTCACTCTTCCTCCGCTATGTAACGTTTGTGCTGTAGCGAAGCCTGTCTGCACGGAAGGTATAAGCATTGGCAAGGATTCAAACGAAAACGGTGGTAACCAGGTTTCGTTCATCAGCTAGCCTGTGCTTCTGGTCACGGCGCACAAGGTGTGTACGGTGATTGTTGGGCTGCAGCAGCTGCCGAGGACCGTCTCACAAGGGGGTAATTAGTATGCTATGTAGCAAATGTTGAGCTTTGTGGCGCAATCAGCCGTTTGCCGTGCGGTCAAGAGTAGCCAATGCTTACGGCTGGTGCGGACCTCGGAGGTCATGGTCAAGTACTGCACAGCTGACTGCTGCGGGAGTTTAAGATGCTTTGTATTGAGTAAAAACCAATGCAGACCTTACTACAGGGTTTTTAAAACAGCGTTCTCTTTACTTTGAAGCAGATGATTGTTAAGGTGAAGTGTTAAGTGTGAATCTTTAAACATTTGCGGGCTACATATAAATGTCTACCCGTGCTGTGCAGCTTTATACCGCATGCCAACTGCCCTTTAAATTAAACATTCTACGAACGTTCGCTTGGTAGGTGTTTGTGGCATCACACGCCGTACAGTCGGTATCATAAGCATGTCGGTTGGTTTAAGCTGCCGCGACACAACGATGTGTTATTACATGTCCTAAAACCTACAAACAATACAAAAACCCCTTCTTCGCACGGGAATAGTTTCGGGATGATAAAGGAATCCATTTCGCACGTTCCTTGGCTGGAACGTATGCTCCCGGGTTGACCAACATTTCGCCACCGTACCACTGCTTGGTGGTACTTTTCCTGTTTTTTGTTGTTGTTGTTGTTTGTTAGCAGTGAAATTCTTTCACTGCCACAGACGACACGATTGTTGTGGCATGAAATGAACATGACACTGTTGTCTACCACTTTGTTTGCATAAAACTAGTGCGCCACCTTCGTTGGCTAGTCTCGCTTCCACACGCTCGAGAGGGTG